>JAKELG010000514.1:0-23944 GCA_021527035.1 Lactarius vividus
AGTGAGTGTCTTTAACCAGTTCACTAATTACATGACCTGAGCTTCCTGGTCAATTTCACAGGCTTTCGTTGAGTATATGAAGAACTGGGGAAATCATGGAACCTGCCTCAATATCATCCAGAGCCTCCGGTATGTATGCTTGATCATATTGCACACTCGTCACTGAGGGCAATATCACTAGCGCCTATATGGATACAAACGGAGTCAGGCAGCGACCTCAGGTAAGGCTAACTCCATGAGGTCACACCACTCTTATTGACCCCAATCTATGCTCATAGCTCTCAAGTTCTCATTCGATTGTACGCTTCTTCTTAGAAACACCCCCGGGACTTGACTTATATTCTACGTTGTAGGATATCAACCAACAGTTTACTATCGTCTAAACCGGCGAACTCCCTCAAAGAATTGACAGTACCGGAGAAACCACTCACCCGCATCCTCGACCCAATGGACACAGCTCATGGCTAAGTGACCTGGGTCACTTGCAATACTTCGGCATCACTCCTATATCCCACCTCTGACTTTACATACGTTCCACCATTACGCTGACTAGATATAAGACGACTGTTCGCGCCCCCGGCGGTCATAGATTACTTCTTTCCTTGCTTTTGCAACCCCTTCATACCTTCCATTACATGTGTAACCCGAGCTCTCACACTCCAATATACCCCGGTTCTCGCTTTTGTTGACCAATCTGCATCGATCCTAGGGTGTTCTCGGCGTATTAAACGACATCGGGCCCCAATGGTCCCCACTATCCATCCATGGATGCACCCGGCGATGTGCAGCAGTAGCCGTCTAGATTAGCGCATGTGGGAAAGGGACGCATTTATCTAGCCAACGTTTAGAATTAACTAAGCACGGAAATCTGCTGAACGGCAACCATTGCAGCTGAGTTCGATGTACCGTACTCTCACGAACGAGTGCATAGAGTTGGAATGGTCAATTGTCACACTACTCTCCGAGTCATGAGACTCCTTGAACAGTGGGGGCTTGTGATAAAGGAAAGGTCGTAGTTACTCAGTAAAAGCAAGTTGGTTAGACATTGTAGGAGAAGTTACACAAAGATAAAGATGAAGCTACGTGCCCTGGGGCGCACGGAAAGGAAATGCTGACAACTCGGACTCGTAGTGTGTAATGATTGACGATTGTTATCTTGTACATACAACACGCGAAGAGTGGGTCAGCTGCTCACTCTGCATCCTTTCCCAAAAGAAAACAGAAGGACTCGCTGTGCCTAAACTGTGTCTTCAGAACGAGGCAGTGGTGATTCTGGTGAAGGTGCAAGGAATTCAATAAAGACAGATGGAGTGTTGTCACGCCACGCTGGGCGTGCGGCGGCGTGGTAGTGGCGAGGGGTCAGAAGACGCGCAGGTCATTGCGCTGGGTACCTTGATTGTAAGGAAGGAAAGATCCCAAATCTGGATTCAAGACGACGGCATCGGTGAGTGCCACTTCAGGGTGTTTGCCTTCGAGGTGTTCTCGGAATAGGTAATTATGTTCCTGCGACCACTGAAAGATGCCGCAATAGGGACACAGATTTTGGCGTGGATACTCGTCTTTCATATGTCCGATGAAGTCCTCCCAGCGCTTGAAACCGACACAACAAATTTGGCAGGTGTATCGTGACTCCGAATAATATATCTGTACGGGATGACCGGAGAGTCGACGCTGGGTGACAAAGGACTCTACGGAGTCCCGCAATGGCCCATGCATGGACGAGGGCTCCTGTACACGAAGATTTCGTAGGGCAGGGAGCACAGCTGTGCGCTCCTCGTCGACTTGGTGCAAAGCATGCAAGATGTCTGTCGAAAGTTCGCCGGCCACACGAAAGTCTTTTGCGCTGTCGAATATGCGGATAAGTCGCAGCCATTGTTCGCCGTTCATGTCATCCGGCACACTTGGTGGTCCAATTGTTTCGATGCCCAGGTTTTCTACATTGAATAGGAAAGAGGAAAGGTGGTCACAAATATCGGAAATGGAGGATAACTGCCAGTCTATTTGCTCGCACGATATTTGCAATCCAAGCCATGTAACGTCCTCCGGCCGGGGGAAGGTAATGGAAATGGCACCCCTGGAGGATAGGACGTCCGCTCGAAGGGGTGGCCTCTGCATTTCTATGCGGTCGATGAATAGACCAAGTTGCTGAGTGTCCAAGGTGGGTTATATCCCCGAGACGAGGAGCATCGATTCTGGTTACGAGATTGTCCAAGTACTTGCTAACTCCTCTGTATTTGAGGCAGGTGAGAGCTGGGAGAATAACGCGGTCCCCTGGCGGCGGAGGGATGCTGAGGTAGTTTCGGCGAGGGGGGGGGGAAAGGAAATGGAATGAAAGTGTTTGAAGTTGGGTCATCCCGCACAATGCATTTACGAATTCTTCTGGGGAAAAATACCCAACACCTGGAATTTCATGGAGTTGAAGATCTACGAGGTCCTGTGAGGGTGAAAGGAGCTGCGGGAGTGAGGGAAAGGCCATCCCAGTAGAGTGGAGAGTACGAAGGCGATGGCCCCACCAAAAAGAGCCGGGGAGGGTCGATTGCACGTTATCTTGGGACAGAAGAACAAGCTCTTCTAGTTCCGAAAATGGCTCAGAGATCGTGGAAAGTTTTTTGAGGAGTGAGCTCGAGACGGTGAGGCTGATAGAACAAACACGAACAGACTGCTCGAGCGCAGCCATGACATTGTCCTCATCCTTGGGAGCAGGGGCGCGGAGCCTGGGGAATCCTCCGTAGTTCACGACGAGAGGGAAGGGTGGTCAACAATCTAGAGCCTTCAAGACAGGCGTTCCGTACGTGCAGTAAAGTCGAAGATGTAGGCTCAGAGGTGATGTAAATACGATCTGTCGCCAGCTTCGGCATACGTGCGCAAGCGTAACCCAAAATGGCGGAGAGGCATCCAGGTAATGACGAAATATGTTGAGAATGATCTCGTTGGAGAGCACCTCGATCATGACCCGGATGACCTTCCTTTTTATCCGATTTCCCAAGACTTTACGCGTTAACGCCTTGTTCCCTCGGAAGGTGATACAAGGTGCTAACCTCGACCTTCGTCCTTCTAATTGGAATTGGGTGCGCTGCCTTACCCTCCCGCTCGGGACGCTCCGAACACAACAATTCTCACACCAGCCATACAAATGGATTCGGTATGCCATTGGAGTCGTCTTTGGAGCAAGAGGGGATCTTTATACAACTCCTGGTCCACCTGGTGCTGTTGTGGACTATGATGACGACCTACCAGCTGACTCTATTGATCTGTACTCAAACGGTTTCAAGCAGCCTGAGCGACACTATTCACCACTAATTCCAAGAAGTGACAGTGCATTTATCGATCCCAACCTATGCTTGTAGCTCTCAAGCTCTCACCGGATTGTACGCTCCTCCTCTGAAACGTGCCCTGGAACTTGACTTACTCTCTGTATTCTAGGGTGTCAACCCACTGTTTATCATTCAAACAGGTAAACTCCCTCAAGAGTTCACGGTATGGCCTTTACGATATGAATCCCCTTTCAGTAGAACGGCCAGAGAGTTAGGAAGCTCTTTGGGCATAAACAAGCCAGTTGGAGAACCCCCGCACCCGCTCGCTCCACCGTATGGCCATGACACAGCCCACGGCTCCCACTTGTGCATGGCGATGTGTAGCAGTAATCGTCTCGATTGGTGCATGTGAGCAAAGGAGACATTTGTCCAGCCAACGTTCAGAGTCGGCGACATTGGCAGCGGGTTAACTAGTGCCTTACTCTCACTAGCGGGTGCATAGAGTCAGAATGATAATCATACACACCACTGGTAACCTGAGCAAGTCAAACAAATAATAACCGATCCCCAACATACAATATTATGCGATTGATGTATCAATACAATCTTGATGGGCAGTCTATATACGTGGCTATGATAGCAGAGTGCAGAGCGGTAAGACGTTCCTGTTATTTGGGCTTGTGACACTCGACACTGGCAAGTCGCGCCTGTCCCTTGTCGCCGAATGGGATGATCTCCTTGTTTGACTTGACACCGTCGCTTCCCTCTTCGTCATCATCATCATCATCATCATCACCACCATAATCATCACTGTTGCTACGGGGGTTGTAGGCGCGCGCCTCGATGGCGCTTAGAGAAACATTTTCTCGACGTGACTGTGCGGTGTAGGAGTCCAGTATGAGCGCCGTAAGTCTGCGACCGTAGACCTAGACACGGCTCGTTAGAAACGAAGAAATAGATGTCGTTATCACGCACGCATCCGGTATCTAGACCCACGGTCCACCTGTGTATGTCCAAGCCACGAGACGCCGTGTGGCCGTAAACCACCGTTGATGGGTAGCAAGGAAGGGTATCTCCCTTGACCTGCGCGGGTGGTTCAAATCCTGCACACCGCGACATCGTTCCATTCCATACATCGGCCCAGGGTCTACCCTTGTTTGTTTTCCTATTGTATCCCAATGTGAGTTCTGTAAATATGTACAAGAGGGGTGATGACGACCCACCGCGACACGGTATTGTCATTCCGTAGATTTCGGATATTCAGTACCACCCATGGGTCATTATTCTGCTTTATATCATTCAGGATACCGAGTTCCTGAGCATTTCGCGAAGTCGCAATGGAACTACCATCAAACGCCGAACGGTGTTTCGGTAAGTGTGCAAGTGGCTGCCGCTCTGAGCTTATAGAGCGCATCGGATCATACGGAAGGAGTCCGCCATGTGCTATGAAGGCGTGTTCGGACGGGAGATGGAGTACTAGCGGCAGGGAGCGGAGATAATTATAGTCTGACTTTGACATATCCCTTGTGCTCTATCAGACTATTCCGAAAGACGAGAGAGAAGAGGGGACATACCGAGCAACCCGATAATGATCAGAGAACAACTTCCATCCCTTTGGGACTCTTGACCACCACTTGTGATCCTTTCTTCCATCTCGCATCTGTTCTTTCACCCAGTCTTCCGTATCTGACTCGTCATCCAGTTCCCCACTGACGTTCCCTTGCTCCCACTTCTCCTCAAGGTCTAGGAGCCACTGCGAACCGGCGCCAGCCTCCGAACCCTGGACCCAGTTTAACCACGCACGCCATTCGATGACCTTCTGGTCATGGTTTCCCCGTACCCCAGTGATGTTGTGCGTACTCATGAAAGACAGTACCGAGAGAGACCCCTCGTGAGGACCCTTTGCAATAATATCGCCAAGATGAATGAGAGTATCTTTATCCCCGTTGTAAGAGATTTGTTTCAATAGATCACTAGTCTCCGGTAATTAGTCGGAGTTGAAGGTTCAGAAACGACAGAGAGCATACTCTAGGGACGTATTCATACCATGAATATCTCCAACGAATATAGCTCGTCTGTCTGGGTCATCTATGGGGTTAGGGTTGTCAGGCTTCCCACCGTGGACGAGGACAAGAGAAAATAACCTAATGAAAGTTGCTCGGCTGATACAGTGCCAATATTCCTATAATTTCCAAAGTCTGGGAAACCTAAGGAAGGGATTAGAAAAGATGGTACCGGTTTGTGTCGTGGAGCTAACCGGAACCCTTTATGAGGACCCCCGGAACATGACTGGATAGTTCAAGTTGTAATCCGGAGGAAAAGAAGTAGACGAAAAAGAATGATATGACGGAGAATGGAACAGCATTTCTTAGGTTTAACAGCTGTGCCATAGGAATGAAAGGGGTTTGAGGCGAAGGTGTGGATGAGAGTCCATGATTGTCCGGGAGTGCTTACGTAAATTATCCCTCACTTATGACGTTTCTGTCATTGGCCCACGCAGGAAGGTCGCGCCTTCATCAGTCTGACTCATGACAGCGCCTCTGGAGCCCCCACCCGCGTTTGGTCATCAGCTGCGGCAGTATTTTGGTTTTGAGTCTAATTATGTGAATCTTAACCATGGTTGGTCTCCTCTGATTCTCCCATCTACACGCAATTTAGTCTGATTCGCGTGTTTAGGTTCCTACGGTTCCGTTCCCATCCCGGTCTCTGCTGCTAGCCAAGCCACTTTCACATTTATGGAGAAAAATATAGACAGGTTTATTAGATTAAATCTTTCTCAACACCTCAGACCCGCCAGACACCGCATGGCCGAGTTCGTCGGCGCAGGGCCTGAAGAAATCGTGTTTGTCCCCAATGCGTCCCATGGAACCAACACTGTTCTCAGGAACCTCGTGTGGAACAAGGGGGACATTATTGTTACGGGTAGGAGTTAGCAACCGAACCATACTACTACCCTTCTCACCTGTACTGCAGCAACGACAACCTTTCTTTCTTTGGAACGGACTGCCCAGTATATCAGCGATTTACCACCGCATCCCTCTGTTTCTGTTTTTCAACTGAACTTCCCGACCACTCGCATGTCCGTCTTGCAGAATTTTCGCGTGCACGTCGACACTTTGAGTTCCAAGGTACAGGCGAAGCAGCGCGAAATAGGCGACGGAACGAAGTTGAAGATTGTTGCCGTTATCGACAGCATCGTCTCCAATCCAGGCGTTCATCTCCCGTGGAAAGAAATGGTCGCCATCTGCCGCGAGAGGGGTATTTTGACCGTTGTAGACGCCGCACATAGCGTTGGACAGGAACCCAACATCAACCTGAAAGAAGCGGACCCAGACTTCTGGATATCTGTATGGGTCACGCTCTACTCTGTGCGCAAAGGAGGTGTCGAATCAAACACTCACAGAACTGTCACAAGTGGCTGTACGCCAAACGTGCTTGCGCCATTCTTTATGTGCCCAAACGGTACGCTTCATATGGACCAATTAGTTGAAGAGTTCATCCTTTAGAATCATCCAGTAATCAACACCTCATCCGGTCCACCTTCCCAACTCCATACAATTATATATCCTCGAATTCGTCGCCAGAAACTCACGGGGAATCACATTTCGCGGAGATGTTTGGATGCAAGTGCCTCATTAGCGTGTGCACTCCGGCAGTTTACTGATTGGTGGTTACTTTAGGGACCGGTACCACTGACTTCACACATTATCTGAGTATCCAACCAGGTACGATCCTTGAGATTCACCGCTAGCCTCACGTGGCATGGTGTCAACTCGAAGTATCGACAGCCCTGGACTTCCGTGAGTGGCTTGGCGGTGAGCAAAAAATCAACGACTATTGCCACTCGCTCGCGCTTTCTGGCGGAAAGCTACTCTCCAAATTGCTCGGAACTCCGCTGCTGGACCCTACTGGTGAATTCACACTGAACATGGTTAATGTTGGACTCCCGCTTGCACCTAGTATTCCAGACAACGGCAACACACTCGGGTTCCTCCTACATAACCTGATAGAGTGTTGGCATGTATCTGCTGTGGTATTTCAACACAATGGGCGGTGGTGGGTAAGGGCAAGTGCGCAAATATGGAACGAGGTAAACTCTTAACACGTGTCCTGTATGAAGCTTATAGCATTGCAGATCTCCGATTTCGACTACCTCGCAAGGGCGCTCAAAGATTCGTGTGAGAAGCTGCAGATGAGATACCGCAGAAACGGTTCAGCAAAGCTGTAGCAAAGGCACTTGGTCTGAGAAACCTGTGTTACTGTAACAATTGGCACGTGAATCTCTATCATGTCACTAAATTTTGTCGCCGCGAACCCAACGAGTGTAATACCAACGAGTGCAAAAACACCTGAGGGTTCATAAAGACCAGGCTCGCTGGGCCAAGGTCAGGCGGATTGACAAGACCTTGCATGAGCCAACTTGCCCGGACCTGGGTCTCGCACGGAGGTTCCCCAGGCAATGGGCCTATAGACTTTAATTTTGATTGAGGATACAGATACCGTGCCAGCTCTTGTCAGCGTGCACAGGAATTAGTCTCTCCGTGATGCGACTCTTTTTGAGTTAGGCGAACTTGGCTGGAAAGACGTGCGGCTATAAGAGTTACTAGCGTCTGCGGACCGGCCTCTTGCACAAATCCACCGATTTGCTTGTACAGTATCTTCATTGTGGTTACACTGGGTGACACGAAATTTGAGAGGGCGGTTGAATATTGTGTTTACACCATGTACTGGTGTTTCTGAACCATGGGGTCCAATTCCAGGCTAAGCCAAGATGACTCTTCTCGGAATTTGCACTATACTGCACAATGCTTGTGAGATCGCAAGGCAAACACATACCATCCTCCCCTTTTTGTAGGATCCTTCAAAAATTAATACCTATCTATTGTGTCACCAAAAGATAAAAACTGAAGGATTTCCGATCTCTCTAAAAACTGTGTTTTGCAAGCTTGTTTGCAACTCTCACCCATATACTGTAGCATCCCACAACACGTGATAGCAGAACACAAGGCTGCGGCTTGTTCGTCCTTCATCGATAGCTCCATCTCACTCAAACCATGGATCTTGATAGTGAGAGCAGCTTATGCTATCCCTCTCCCTCCAATGCTCCCTCCAATGCGGAAACAACACTCTCCCAGCGCATCATCAAAACATCTATGAAAAAGCCGGCTAAGAAGCGCGTCGACAAAGTTACTCCAAAACGCTGTCTGATCACAAATGGGTCTAAACACCTCGACTATGCTCATTGTTTGCCAAGGTCAACGAAAGGACGCCTGGCAAGTTCTTCCTCATTTCTCAGTCTGAAATCCAACAATAATCCTTGACATTTAGCTTGACAGGCTTGAGTTCGCCTGGAACATGGAACGATTTACTTTGAATGTCGATACTCGTTACAACATTCTTCGTTGTATGCTTCTTCATCTACGTTTTACCTTTGTGTGTGTTGATGTCCTCCACCCAGTGAGTGCCACATTTCATAGGGCATTTGATGCGAATGATTGGCTACTTCTTCCCGAAACCCGGATTATTGATGCGTACTACAATGCCAGAAACACCCGCAAGCTCCCTAACATTGACGTGTGTAATGACTTTAATTATTCTGTATGGTATAGTTACCTTCCTAACGATAGGCCGAGGTTTATCGATACACCCTCGTTCCACACGAGGATATGTGGGAGATACCGATACATCGACAAAAATCCCCTCCACCCGATTTACCTATGCGACCTCCCCCAACAGATTTTTTTAACTATTACCTCTATCCTTATCATGACTTCCCCACAATCGAATCGCATGTCCATCCCCGCTTCGTCATATGCAACAGTGGGTCCAAACTCGGGGCTGCCACTGGCGTATATGAAACTACAAAAGATGGCCTCGCAAAGGTTCTAGCTATCTGGAATTCATGGAAGCAGGTAGTCCCGACAAGAGAATTTATTGAGAAGACATCTGAGGGTGGCGACCCCGACATCGAGGACGATAGCAGCCAGAAGACTACTCCTCATCGTGTGCAGCGACGACGCACACTTCATAAGCGCAAGGCCGCCGGGGGACAGGACTCACCCGTGTCCAAGAGTTCTAAGCGGCAGACCCCCCAGGACGGCGGCATAAGGTTGGATGGCGAGACACTTCACGAGTTCGACCGACAATCTTCGTCACATAACGGTCTCACAATTCCGAAGAACCAGTGGATTCGAGACTGGCTGGGGGGCATTTCTGACCCAAAGTGTATGGCCGAGGTTAAAGGGAAACTCGAGAGTGATAGATATTCTGATGACACCATGGCTAGTGGCGGTGGCGGTCATGAGGCGAAGCAGTGGAGTGGCAACTTGCATAAGTTGGTCACAGTCGTATGACATTATAACCTCCCCCTTTTTGCGCCCGTCCTTTCGCGCACAAATGTAGACGTGTAGGCTCGGTGTATGACGATCGATATATAGGTTTGTGCAGACATAGACGTGAAAGAGGGGTGCGCGCCACCTTCCCACCCCCGAGGAAGGACACTATTTCAAATATGTACCGGACACCGAGTTCTTCATTGATGAACTCGAAAGAATAGCGAACACCTCACATCGCAGAAGAAACTTGATTAACTCTTCTATCATGTCCGAATCTTGCGGGAATCCCGTTTCTGAGGCAGGAGAAGTCCTCATGCCTAGTGTGCTGCTTCGCTCGCTTCCTCGGGAATCTGTTAAAGGGCCACACAGGAAAACACAAATCTGATACATCGAGGATTTGCGTCAAGTGTAAAACAAATACCGGGAACTTAGTTATCCGCCATTCGGCATACTGCAAGTATGTGATCTCGCGCGCTTGCTGACGATCTTCATCATAGAACAGAAATTGGTCTACAGGGACTGTTTTACGCCACTCGTATCGACAAAGTTTCGCCAATCCCTCGAACCTCACATCAACCATGTACCCAGCAGCGGACCACGGCGGGGTGCGCTCAAGCCATCTGGAAGCCTCCTTATAGGATACTCTGGTGGTCTTGGATCTACCGTTCTTCTGGACCTCGTACATAAAGTATACTGCGGAAAACCAGGAAGCGAGGAGCTGAAGGGTGGAAAGGAGCACCCTCGAAGGAATAAGGTTTGGAAGAAAATCTATGTATGCTACGTGGAAACATCGGATGTATACCCTGAGGTAAGTCGACATTCCCTTCCCTCTCCTTACTTTTTCCTAACTTTGCTCTAGATGGGTGACCGAACTGAGCAGATTCGTGAAGCGGTCGCTCGATATGAGGGATTCGAATTCATCCCAGTGCGTATGCAAGATGCGTTCGATCGGAGTTGGTGGGAAAGGGTTTCAGGCCGTCCGGCTCCCAGTCTCACAGACATACCCCGTGCCCTTGATCTGGCTGGTGGAGGTTCGTGCGATAGCTCCCAGACAGTGTTGTCCAAATTATTGATCGCCCCATTAGACGCCGGATCGGTCGCTGCGCTGCGTGCCCATCTCCTCGCCTTGCCCACTCCCACGGCAACTCTGTCTACCATATCCACTTTGACGAGATTGCTGTTGTTATACACTGCGTACTCGATCGGTGCCTCTCACCTCGTCTTGGGCACATCTCTCACTTCTTTGTCTATATCACTCATATCGTCGGTCGCTCAAGGAGGAGGTTTTGTCGTGCCGCAGACAATACAGGAGGAGTGGATACCTCCATTTGTCGAACGCGTCCTCGGAGACTCGTCGTGGAAGGGAGAGGTCCGCTTGGTCAGGCCACTCAGAGACGTAGGCATGAAGGAGTGCCAAGCCTGGATTTGGTGGTGCCAACTCCCGGTGGTGGGGAAGCAGAGGATTCCTCTCCCTAAACAGACCATTGGTCACCTGACAAAAGGCAGACACGTCTACGAGTTCCTGATTTATTCTCCGCGTCTAACGAATTGCCTTACAGAATTTATCATTGGACTTGAGAGAGACTACCCTTCGACGGTATCCACCATCGCCAAAACCGCTGGAAAACTTGCACCGAAGGGAGAACCTGGAGAACGATGTATCTTGTGCGAATTGTGGGTTATTTATTTTGTATGGCAGCCATCTGCGCCCATTCACGGAACACTTCTAGACCCACACAACGGTCCGTTCGAGGATGGAAGGCCCGGACATCAATCCGATCTTTCACAGACGAAGCCTCTCCTGCGTCGGACGCCTCGTCGTCGCCATCTCTGCTCTCCAATGTGTGCTATTC
Organism: Lactarius vividus; assembly: GCA_021527035.1. Lineage (NCBI taxonomy): Eukaryota > Fungi > Basidiomycota > Agaricomycetes > Russulales > Russulaceae > Lactarius > Lactarius vividus. The sequence continues at coordinate 11,443 of JAKELG010000514.1, forward strand.
TTGCCACACGACACTCACCAGCAAGAGTAGTCGAAGCATAGCCACGCCGAGTTGGGATACTCCGTCAGAGGTGCATCTTCCTATGTGGGCAGCCGTACAGCCCGAGTCTGGACGCGGCGACGAGCAGGACGTTAGTTCGCATTGTACAAAAGAGATATGGAAATCCAAGAAGCTAGACGCGGATGGCATGAAGTCTGTAGTTGGCGGATTCTTGTTAGAGTGATCCGTACATATACGCGGTCTGAAAGGATCTGTCAGTTTTTCCCCCTTAATTACAGACATTCATTCATTGCTCAGTGGCACACGAAAATGAAAAGCCAGGTTGGAGCGACGGCACATCTATCCCCAGTCATCATTATTACCGTGACCGTTTGGGGAGGAGAGGTGATAACTTGTCCGTTAACGTTACAGAAGTCGTAGTTATCGACCCTCTTTCCGGCGGCTCGGGGTCACTATCTAAACGCTCTGGGCGTCTTCTGGTTGTAGAATTCCAAATAGATGTGAATGGTAAAGGATTTGAGTTATTATCTGCAAAATCCAATTCCTCAACTGAGACGATGTACAAATCATCAGATCGCTTCTGCCGTAATGTTAATTGTTGGTATTTAATCAGACCCCTTTACGCGTCGTGCTTCCAGTTTGCCACCATCATGAAGCCTTCTCTTACATGGGCAGTCGTCACCGCTTTGCTGGTAGGTCCGCGACGTCATGGACCCCACTGTATTGTCGTGCTGACTTCTTCCAGGGGTTCGCACTCTGGCGCAACGGCCGAAGTTCTCGAAATATTCTCCTTCCAACTCCTGATTTTCCACATGGTTACTATGCGGAGGGCTCGCACAACGGACATTGTTCGGTCGTCAAGGACCCGTCCAACGACATGAAGTACTGCGAAGACGCCGTTTTCTGGGAGAGGGTCGACGGCAGTGGAGCCAGGGTCAACAAGGTCCTGCTCCTCAGCTGCGACCCCAACCGCAAGGCCTGGAACACGGTCATGGGCCCACTGCATGACCCCAACCCCCGTGGGGCGCTCTGGTTTTACGACATGGGTACTGACGGCGCGGAGCCGCGGCGAATCGCACTAGATGGATACCCGGAGGGGCACGACTTCCACCCCTTGGGGCTCGACGTGTACCCCTCGCAACCCTATTCCAACCTCTTCGTCGTAAACCACGCGCGAAACGGCAGCACGATCGAGCAGTTCACGCTCTCCTGGAATGCCCCGGACCGCGCGCGCTGGGTGCGCACGCTCTCCGGTCCGGATCTCGTCGCCCCCAACTCCATCGCGCTCACGAGCCCGACGTCCTTCTACCTCACCCACGACCACCGCTTCACGCGCCGCCTCCCAGGCGTGCTCGGAAAGACCCTACCCCTCGCCGAGTCGATCCTCGCCCTGCCGCTCGGCTGGACCACACACGTAAACGCCGAGGACCCCGAAGTTGAGGCGACGCACACCACCGTCGCACCGTACGTGCCCTTTGCGAACGGCGTCGCGATCTCCCCCGATGGGACGCAGGTGGCCGTCGCGTCGACGACGCTGTGCGAGATCCGCTTCTATGCGCGCGACCCGCGCACACAGGCGCTCTCCCTGGGCGCACGGGTGCCGACCCCTTTCGCGCCAGATAACCTCGTGTTCGACGCGCGCGGCGCGCTCATCGTCGCGGGACACCCGCACTTCCAGTCGCTCGTCGGCGTCGCGGAGAACCGGACCGGTGTGAACGCGCCGAGCTGGGTCGTGTCCATCACTCCTGAAAGCGGGGCGGAGCACGAAAAGGGCGCCACGTGGGAAGCGGGCGTCCCGGTGCCGGCTTCGCGCAAAGTTCCCCAGGTACCTGGGTACGAGTTGCGCACTCTGTATCAGAGCGATGGCAGCGCCTTTTCGTCGTCTTCGACAGGTCTGAGGGATGCAGAGACGGGAGTCTTATACATCGTCGGACTTTACGAGGAGGGCCTTATGGTATGTAAACCGTAGACAAACTCATACGTTTGTTACGACGATAGGTTCGTATGAAATTCTTGAGTCAAAACCGTCTGTAGCGCACTTGTATTATGCTATACTGCTATTTGAGCGCAATTCTGGTTCTTCAGGACGCAGTAGTAAATACATGGAGAAAAGAGTGTAAATAAAGAAAGTATATGACAGGCAACACCACATGGGCCAGACATCCGGAAAACTACATAACAGCTGGCACTACACACATAATAACAACTATCGGAGTGCGGAAGAAGTTAAAAGGGCCCTACCACTCCAGAAACGCAACCCATGTTACCTAGACTAGCGATCAAATGAGAACAGTAACAATAAAAGTCGTCGCCATGCACATGCGTGGGGAAGAGGTTAGAACAGTTAGAGCCACGGATTTGGAAGGTATGTCCTGTACAGAGGTTAGCGACAACAAAGAAAGAAAAAAAAAAGGCAATACACTCACATAGCACCAACTGCAGCTGCGAACACAGCAACTCCCCACGCAAACGACTTCCGCTCTGGCGTCATCTCTGGCAACCGAGCAATGCGCCGGTTGGTGGCAATCTGTCGCTCTTGAGTTTCCGGCTCTTTGAAGTTGAACCCCAAAGATGCGTTTTCGTCTTCCCGTTCGCGCTTCTTTTCTGGCCCCTCGACCATCGCCGTATCCTCGTCGCCTGCTCGTAATTGTGCCTCGCGCTGCGCCTTGAATGCCTCTATCATCTCCTTCTGTTCTCGAATATCTTCGTTGATATCCGGCTCTGGTACATCCGCGACTTCATCGTCAACGGCTGTCTCATCTGACCCCGCGGGAGTGACCACCTCTAGCCGACGAGCTTTAAGCGGAGAACGGGACACCTTGGGTGACTTCGGGGTGTTGGCACTTTTCTGGCTAAGAGGTTTGGGGGTAGGCGGAGGAGCAGGACTGATTGTGCGTTGGGAGCGACGGGCCAAGATTGGGCTCAAAGGTGATTTCACAGGTGAACTGGAAGCAATGGAAGGTGTTTTAGAAGGAGCCGGAGACGCCTCGCGCCGGCGCTTCGGAGGATTGGGAGCAGGCATGGAGGGAGACGGAGTTGGGAGCTGCTTTGGCGCTGGGGAACCCTTGTCCGGGGTCTGTTGTTGCTGCTGTTGCGCGCGGGAAGATTTACGATACTCCGTGTTCGGATCGGGTTTTGCGTCCGTGAGAGGGGGGATGATCTTCCCGAGCGAGTACTCATCGGCGATGGTGATTGCAACATCAGTGGTCACCCATGTACCGGCAAAACGCGCCTTGCCAGCCCGATTTCCCCCAGAGTTGTCATAGTTGGCTTTTACCCAGTTCGCCTCCACCCTCTCCGATTCGTCGCTAGCGGTGGGGAACGCGGCACGAAACATGGTTGTGAGACTGATCGCACCCGTATCGAGACGACGAAGGATGAACGCGTGACCTGAGGGCTATGGAAACAATGAGGCAAATGGGAGGCAGATGAGAGATCGAGTAGGCGCACTGTTGGGACCTTCATGCGCGCAACCTGTAATGGTTGCGTAAAAGAGGTTAAAAAAGGACTAGCGAGGAGAAATATTATCGGACGCACAATCGTTGACTGCCCCTCGCGTATGATTTCTTGAAACTTAACGGTGGGTACATTAGCAGAGTCAACTGGTGATGGGCGTCGTGAGAATATGTGCGGGCCTGGATAAAGGATACGAACAAGTCTTGATATGGGGATTCAGATGTTCCAGAGGGAGTGGCGGACGTGGTACACCAGTCAGAGGAACAGTAAACTGAGTTTGAGACGGCATGTTCGTGAGTGTTGGGTCGTGACCGGAAGAGGGTGAGTGTGTGACTCTTCCGTTGCCCGTGGCGTGCTCTCGTGTTTTGTGACTCCGCTTCAATTCTAACAAACTAATCAACAACCGTACACAATTCTTACACCAACTGTGGTCTCGCTGCTAAACTCTCTACCAGCCCTTTGTGTCTGCCCCACCACGCAAATTTACCTCTACGGTTCTTCATGTCTGCGTGCTCAACCATCTCTCGAACAGCGACCCACTTTATTGCAGCACTCTGCAGCGTAATCACCGCCGCTGAATCAGGGCCCGCCTGTCGTGCCTTGAACTTCTTCTCCCTTAGTTGCTCGTGATGTTTCTCTATAAATGCCATGCTCTTCAAAGCGTATCGTACCCCGTATGCGCGATCCAGTGGTGATGGAACGCCACCTTGCAGCGTATGGCCCAAAGATGCCGAGCGCGAGTCGAAAAGCGAGCCTCCCTCTTCTTTGAATATCTTTGTGATCACTTCTGTTGTGTAAACTGCGGAAGCCTTTTCGTTCCTGTCAAGGCTCAGGATCTCCGAATCGCAATTTCAACGTATCAACTCGGCTCACCTAATCACGACACGCCCTTCGCTTTTCCCTTTCTCATCAAGCGCATAACGTGTCTTAAGCCACTTGACGTCATCCCGCAGGGTATCGAGGTTGATGCCTTCTTCTGGAGTATACACGATACTCGCGCCAACCTATCCTATGTCAAAAAATATGTCGATGAGACGAATCAAAGCTTACGGCAAGAGCCCCCATCGTTGCGATGTAGCCACACATCCCGCCTTGCGTCTCGACGACGAAAACTCGGTTACGGCTCGCCGACGCACTTTGTTTGATCGAGTCACACGCATCCACGAGGGCATTCAGGCTGGTATCGCTCCCAAGGCTGAACTCTGTCATGGGCACGTTGTTGGATATCGTCGCTGGGATGTGGACCATGGGGATGTGGAATGCCGGATAGTGCTTCCTTCCTGCCTCTAAGATCTCCAGAGCATTGAACGCTTCAAATCCGCCGATTATCAGTAAAGCCTGAATGTGATGCTCCTGGAACTTCGATGCAACGGCGCCAAGGTCGATATCTGGGAGAACACGATTCGTGCCAAGTTCTGAGCCACCGCGCACCGTCCAGTTGTCAACGCCAAGCCAAGAAAGTTCGTAGATGTTATCATCGAGTAAGCCTTTGAATCCATTCGAAATTGCGAGAGGCGTGTGGCCTTGACGTTTGCAGTAGCGCACCACGGCACGCGTCGCAGCATTCATGCCGCCTGCTGGTGCGCCTACACTAAATGATAAATGAGCTTGCGATGGTCATTCGCCCATACAGATATAGGTCTTACTGCATGATGCCTACCCGTATCCTCTGCCGATGACATTATCAGTAAAAGTAGCTTCAAAGTTGGCAATCGACGCCCTACCTTTTCGGGTGGGAGAAGTGGTTCCTTTTCCAGTGTCGAGGTCGCAATGAAACCTTCCAAGTTCTCCCGGAACTCTGGATCACGCAACGACATTGCTTTTTCAAAGTCTTGAACTTTGATTGCTTCCGCCACGGCTTTAGTCTAGGAATCGTTAGGATAATGTATTGACGTGAATGAGATGTCGTACCATCTTCACCGCCTCTACAAGAGGGACGCGGCGCCACTCTATTTTCCTGGATGCCAATCATATACGATGGTGAGTCCGGTGTTGCCTCCAGGAGTGCGTCAACGGCATTCACGCCTTGTAGTGTCGGCTGAATGGTATAGGTTGGCATCCGAAAACGAATGCAGAAGGAAGAAACTAACCAAGATACGATCCCAAGCGCATGGCCTCCCTCCGCGCTGAATGTGGCCGAGCGTCGTAACACGAGTATCGAGGCCGAGACGATCAGTTAGGACTTCCTTGACGTATTCTGCTCTGATAGGTTTGAGGTTAGCATCGTGTGCGCCCTCTGCAACAATCACTATGGTCTTGCGCTTTCCAATCTCGCGGTGCTATAGATTGAGTGAAGTGAGCTTTCTAGAGAAACATAGAGCCAACCCCGTGCAAAAAAGCATACCTTGGAAATAATCTCGCACATTGCGTCTTCCCAAGGATCCGACTTGGGAGGATTCTCAGGGATAAAGACGAAGTCTGCACCTTGAGCTTATGATCATAGTTAACAGACATGTTCGATCGAGAGTTGCGCGACCGGGATACAAACCTGATTCCACCCATCAGCGAAAGCCATCCACAGTGTCGTCCCATGACCTCAAGGACGAACGCGCGTGAGTGCGAGATAGCGGTGGAATGAATATTGTCGATGGCCTCGCAGATTCTATGCAGCGCAGTCGGCGCGCCGATAGTCAGATCGGTCATGGACATGTCATTATCGATAGATCCGACAAGCCCGACGATCCTGAGGTGCCCGTGGCGCGAAACCTGCTCATCCGTGATGCGGTCTTTCCGGCGTCAATACTCGGACACCTTGAGATGAACAGGGATCGACACACCTTGTGATCGAAGCGTCTGGACGAGTGCAGGCCATTCGGCCCTGAAGATGTCTGCTCCAGTCAAGGAACCATCGCCTCCGCACACCACCAGTGCGCTCGATACCCTCCTTGATCAGATTGTATGCGGCGTTGAGGCGGCCCTCAGGAGTTCGGAACGCTTGTGAGCGCGCGGTCCGATGAGCGTACCACCCTATTCGCTTGCGCATCAAAACGGGTCCTTGAGCAAGACAACAAAGAGTGCATACCTCGGCAAACCAGCCACGGACGTCATCCCATCCTACGCGTACTATGTAGCGCCCCTTGAGTGTTCGCCCCACTGGGGTGATCTCCGGTCCCGTCGCGCAGGAGCGCACCGTCACCAAAGCGGAGGTTCTGTATGAACGTAGGATCGTTGATCTTGACGTCGAGCGTCGTCGAGAGAAGGGGCGAGCTAGGGGTTTCTGCATCTGCGTTCCCGCGGACAAGGCCTTCGTATCCTTCTCGGACGATCCACGTCTCACACCCTCTGTAAATTTTTCACATAAAAACCGAGCTGGAACCCTAATAGGAAAGGAGACACACTTGAGAATGCCGGCTTTGACGACAGCGCGCACCACGGCGTTCTCATGCCGGCGCTATATCGCCGCCGGACGTGAGGACTGCGAGCTTCATTCTTCCGTAATGGATAATCTACAGGACCTGGCGAGGTTATATAGTAGCGAAGGAAAGTGGGGCGTTGGGGGTCGGAAATTATGGGAGATTACCCAGTGGAGCCAAAGGTGGGGACCTTAGATAAAATAAGATAAGATCACGAATCACGTGCCTCGGCTGCGAGCAAGGCGCGTCGCATCCAGGCATGTTCGCGACCGCCAACCTGTAACTCCTTCGCGCCAATTCCGAATCTCGACCGCTCAAGTTCGCGTCTTGACCCGAGTCATGGTCCACCTGAGGCTTAATGAAATGAGTCGAACCCGAACCCCCATGTCAATTTCATCACTGCCTTGCCAATGGCTGATCCCCGCGACCAGGAGCGAGCGCGTCAGTTGCTACGTGCGCTGGCAGCACAGGTCAAACCAATTATGAAAGATCACGGATTTTCTGTCAACAGTCTGGAAGAGGTGCGTGGGAGGTTTGTGCAGATAACGACGCGACTCTGAGCGAGCGCTAGTACGAGTACAATGACGTCTTTGCCGGAAGAAACTGGAATAACGGAGAGACTGTCGGTAAATACGATTCTCTTTGAGACGATTTCGGGTGATGTAGGGTCTGTGCGCATAGAACTTGTGCTCCGTCGGCGAGACGGTTCCTTTACCTCAACGTCATGGCTAATGGGAACTTTGTGCCACGAAGTACGTACCAATTCGTTGCGCTCCTAATTCTCATAAAAGTAACGCCAGTCAGCTCGCTCACATCAAGGTGGATATTTTCTGCTCTTTGCACATTAGCTCCTTAGGCCTCACTCACGCAGCACATGAATCACGGCCCTGGATTCCAAGCCCTCTGGAACCAGCTCCGGAAAGAAGTCGTAGCTCTACAAGCGAGGGGCTACTACGGGGATGGTAAAAATGAAGAGACTTGTTCAATACCCGGAAACTGAGTATTTATTTTCATAGGAATGTGGTCCTCTGGGACGAGACTGGCAGACTCCTCTGTGATAGCTGGTCAGGAAACCCTCGACAACGACCTCCCTGAATACATGGTAATGATGTCCTCGCATCTATAAAGTTTCACGCGCTCACCGTCTTACAAAAGTGTGGAGGAGCGCAGAGCCGCGCTCGTCCTTCGGCCCGAAGACGACGCCGGCAGCCAGTCGCTGGCCCTTCCATGCTATCAGGTGCCCAGACTGCAAAGCGACGCAAAGCAGGTTCCCGCATTACGGCGGCCGGGACTTTCTCGGGTCCCGGACCAAGCTCTCCAACGCCGACGAGGACGAGAAGACAGCGGGCACTGGATTCCGGAAAAAGCTGTCAGGTGCGTCAGCCAGTCTCCTTGGCCATAATCTATTCATGACAGCTACCCCTGATTCAGCAAACGCGCTGAGGAGCGAGCGATAGCTGCGGAAAAGCGCCAGCTCGCCTTGGAAGGTATATGACTTTGTTCAGCCCCACAAAAACTCCGCTGAGCACTGCCTTACAGCCTCTACAAACCTTACTAGGATCAGGAAGAGGATGACTCCGACACTGAACCACAAGAACTTCGTGAGACGGACCAGGAACGTCGCCAGACGATGATGGATTCTATGGATGCTTCCGAAGCTAAGCAACTAAAAACAGGCACTTGTCAGATATCTGGGGTGACTTTATCTTGCCGAAACGGCCACTCAACAAGGTCCGTGCCGCGGAGAGTAAAGCGACCGGGGACGACAGCCCCCGCGTTAATTCACAGGGTGCTAAGAACGCATCAATGCGTGCCCTTCGCCACCAGCACCCCACGGGGCGCGGTGAGACCTGAGTCACCGAGATTTTGTCCAGGAAAGCTTCCACAAGAACAACACACAAGGCGGAAAACAGATGTCCGGCCGGACAGTATCCCATCAAGAAAGAACATTCGGCGCCACGCTTTCCAACCCAAAGACACGATGTGAAATAGCACGAACTCCTAAATGGTCTTGTCTTGTGTGCACGCTGTGAGTCATTTTCATCCAGCGCTGCGTCGAATACTGAATCTGCGCGCCCGATTTCAGCGACAACAAACCGGAACACCTCGCATGTTCCGCCTGCGCTACCCCTCGAGGCGATACGACATGGCAGCACCTATCCAGTGACCAGATATGACGTTTACTTTCGGGAAGTGGGGCCACGCCTTTCTGTTTTGTTTCATCTATTGTTCGGCAAAGAACTTTCCCAAAGTCACTGCCCAGTTGCGGTCATGATGTATACGTACAGATATCAGATTTATTAAGAGTCGTACAGTCGGACTAGTTCGATCAGCTGTTCGCTGCGCGATAGTTACGATTTAGTGTTTCCAACACCTAATACACATGCCGTCAGGAGGAAGCAAAATGGTGGACGGACGCATCCTTACAAGATCTCATATTTCTCTTTCACAACACGCTCCGCTCCTCCAAATGCGACGTTACACCCACGCTGATAAGGCACGCATTCAGTATTGTTTCTGTGCGGGATCAAAAATGCGTACCAAGTGGGCACCCGTCTTTCCGGGAACCTTGACGCCGTTGACTACAGCAACGGCGTGATACAGCTCCTGGCCAGACTTCTCAAAGCCGCCTTTGACCGGCCGTCTGCCGGGGGGCACCTGCCCACGGGAAGTCACGACGAACTCCATAAGCTCCGGCACGAATGGGAGCAAGTCATATAGCCCACGATGCTCGAGCTCGCCCCCGGCAAACGGCACGCGGCACGGCGCGGCAGGCAAGCCGGGCGCGATCTTGCACGGGTGGACCGAGCCGTCCTCCATGATCGCGGAGCCGAGGAACACGGGCGACGTGCCGTCCGCGTCTGTGAACGGCGCCTCACGCGTCCTGTCGGTGCCCGGGAAGGGCTGGCCCGGAGTCGTGCCCAAGCGCACTCGGTATCCGGAAGGTGGCACCTGTGCGGGGGGCGTGTAACTCGGGGGAGGCTCGTGGTGCTGCGGAATGGGGAATGCCACTTGCGCCTCCCCCGAACTACTAGTAGTGTCCTTTTCGCGCTTGTCCATATATTGCGAGTTGGATTGCGGTTGATCGTGGACGGAAGAATCCGAGGAGTCGACGCTGCGGCGACGATGTGGGGGGGTCATAGAGACAGGGACACTTTGCCTCGTTGATGCAACGAGCCTAGGATAGTTGTACTAGGATGCGCTGCTGATGAGACGTGGCAAGTGGGGACTGGTCTGGACTCGTTCCTTCTTACAGCAGTTCAAGTTCAAACCGCAAAACGGTAGCACCGCGAAGTCAGTCGCCTTCTGAATTTAGGGCCCCGCGCAACATCTTAATGAGTACAAAGCCAGTCTATTGTAGTACTTATGAACATTCTCAGACGCCCTTTTATGGTGCCTGCAGAAGAAGCGTAGAATAATATGATTGTGTGAAGAAATCCCATCTCAGAAGTCAACACTATGCCTGCGCCTACTTTCTTGCTTATTGGCTCGGCGACTAGGTGGGGGCGGTGGCATTTCCATCGCCTCCCATTGATCTGAATCAGGGGGTGGTAGGTCCAAAGCAATTTGACGTGATGGGGGTGGACTGTGCGGGGTAGAATGTGGAGCTTTTGCTTGGGGTGATAAGGGGGCGGTGAACTGTGCCGGATCATCACCTTCGAGGGAAAGCTCGTTCATCGTATCATTGATTGAGCTGTGCGAGGATCAGCCGATCATAAACACGCAACAAGAAAAAAATCACCGTAGTTCTGACCGTCGACCCATTACCCATTCGAGGCAGCTCTCTTTGAACTTTATCAGTATTGCGGCTAGGTCGTTGTAGAACTGTCACGGCAGTTGTTCAGGGGCTAGGCGTAGGAGGATAAAGTGTATACGTACTTGCATTCCGTCATCAAGATGTCGGACGATTTCCTTGTATTTGTGGTAGGACAAGTCAAGAGACTGCAACGCGTATTCCCGCTCCTTTACGGAAGGGTCTTCTTGTCGGGAATGCAAGAACGAATCCATACGCGTCTGACAAAAAAAGGATCATGATGACGCCGGAATTAATCAGTTGAGGGGGACTTTCCTTCACGTTCACCAATAGCTCCGATTGCTTCGTAGCACCTTCTTCGATGTCGTGGCGGAACTTGTCGTACTTTACCAGCTCCTGATCCAATGTGTCCTCAAACATGGAGGGTTGGACTTCGGCCCAACTCTCCAAACCCGCCGCTTCCCTTTGAATGCGTGTACTAATATCAGCATCTGAGAGACGCTGCGCTCTCGATACTAGTTGGCTGCGCTCACGCGCAAGATCGTCTAGCTGCTCCAAGAGTACACGAAGGGCGCGGGCATGGTTTTGGGTAGCCCCGATGGCCGGTCTACTGGGACTTGACCAAACGACGGTAGATGAAGGTACAGCGGCCTCCAATCTGGTCTAGAAGGGTGACGGTTAGCCGAATGGAAGAAACAAGTGCCACAGTGAAACCCAGTACTTCGTCCCAAGTAAGCTGGACAATGCATTTTTCCCACTCGTCCCATCTTTGCCTGACGACGGCGTCGCTTTCTGCCGCTTCGTTGAGGATCTTACGGTATCGCTCCGCTTTGGATATTAATTTTTCATTTGCTTGATGTGAGGGTAGCCGTTGTGTCGGTTGACTCCGACGCAGTTGCTCGTCTTCTGAAGCTTCTTGATCCAGGAGGTCCAGTGTCTGGAGACTGTATGATGAACTATGATGAGCCACAATAACGTTGGGCGCGTACTTCTGTCAGGACGCCCATGGCACGCTGTGCTAATATCTCTATGTCTTCCAATGATTTTTCTACCCGTTCGGGCCCATTTTCTGAACGAACCTCCTCCGCTTTTTTGAGCAAACTTGGAGGTAAGCCAATTGGCTTGTCCAAGGCATCTAATGCGGCAGGCAGGTTTTGAGACTGTAGCCCTGAAGTAGTTAAATGAGCCCCAGTAACAACCCCGAATATGTCACCACTAACCGCGTATACCCATCATTTAGTTGTTGTGCCCTGTCTTTGATGTATTCCTTGATCGCTGTGTTCCGTCTGTCATTGTAGATTTCTGAGAAGCATTTAAACAAAGAATAGGGTTACAGGGAGGTCCGCATCCACCTATTGCAGTCTGTGCGCCCCAACTAATAAGATTCCCAAATATCAGGTTATCACTGCCCAAAATCTTTTTGGGTTCAAGAAGCCCTGGTGGCACGACGCTTTCGACCATGGACGCCGGCTGAATTACCGGGAGGGAGGAAGCGGGGGGAACATCCTGATGATAGATCAGATCGTTGTCACGTTGGGCGGGTCAAGATTTGAGTCTACAATCTCGAGAAGCGACTGAGGTACCATTAGTGGATGACAATTGGCGGGGGAGAGAGCACGTAACCTACCTTGACGTCTTCCCAGACTAGCTTAGACGCCCCGCGGCGCGCCATGTCATACGCCTTTTTCGCCGTAGATTGTGCGAAGGTGAGACGCGCGACCTCGTGCCCATACCTAACGCGCAGGTGTCAAAAGCAGAAAAAGGTAAGATCCGTGACGCTGACTTGTTGCGTTCAGTGTCGTCAATCGCCTTGCGATACTGCGCAGCGGCACTGAAATGAAGGTATTTGACTTCGATGTGGACAATCCACTCCTAGAAGGACGCAGCTGTTGAGCCCGGGAGGAAGGAGGGGAGTTATCAAGGGGCCCACTCACGGGCG
>JAKELG010000515.1:0-23921 GCA_021527035.1 Lactarius vividus
GGAGACGATTGGGGATCATTAGACGGAGACAGCAGCAGTAGCGAAGAAGAAGAAGGACCCAGGGAACAAGCACCCTCAGAATCAAGTCACGAAGAACAAGTAGAAGAACATACCGCCACGGAAAGTGAAATACGACCAGGAACAGGAGACGATTCAAGCCTACTGGCACACATAGCTGAGTCCCTGCACATCACAGTCCCGGAAGAAATTCACATTCGAAGCCCTATGGCCACAGTCACCGAAACACAAGCAATGGAGGAAGTGCAACGCATCAGAGAAGAGGCCGAAGCCATCCTCAACCCCATCAACCCAAATACGGGACACAGATTCACCGCAGACGACGCAGCACTATTTCGTGCAATAGGACCAGATCACCCAGACCCACCGGAAGGACCACCACCACCACCGGGAGGACTACCAGGCGGATTCCCGGGTCAAGGACCTACAGGAGGAGGATTCCCAGGAGGAAGGCCACCGGCAGGAGGACCACCAGGACCGCCAGGACCGCCGGGAGGGAGGCATCCCTGCAGGAGGAGGACACGGGTCGGATAGACTATCAGGTGAACCTCCGACCGTATTTGATGGAGACCGCACTAAATAGAGGCATTCCTTACACAATGGCACGTGTACTGGGGAATGAACCTCGACGCCCCCATCATGCAGAACGAATACCGCCGATCCCTTCTCTTTTTGGGATACGTTAAAGGAGTCAACGTCAGCGAGTGGACACTATCCATCCTCGAATGGCTCAATCGAGAAGTACGACGAGGAGTAAGTCAATACTCCCAGACCCTATGGAATCACGTAGCCACCGAATTCGCCAAACGATTCTCGAACATACTCGAGGAAGAACAGGCGCAAGCAGAACTACAGAAGGGAATTAAATGACAGGAGAGGATATCGACGCGTATGTGGTTAAATTTGAGCAACTCGCCAGAAAGGCTCACTACAATCTAAACGATCGACAAACCATCGATCGGTTCACCGCGGGGCTACCACGAGCCCTGTTCATGAAGGTCTATGAACTAGACGAACCGCATACATTCGAAGACTGGAAAGGTGCGCACTACGAAGACAGAAGCAGTACATACACATGAAGGCGGCCTCGACAATTTTAAAACCAAGACACCACCATCATCGGCACAACCCCGCTGGAGACCGCAACCTCCCAACTGGGGCCCACCACGAGGACCACCACCTCCCAGATTCGACCAAATGCAATGGATACATCCGCAGACAGGACGCGCGCAAGAGTAGCTGAAGTAGGGGACGCAAACAGACCCTTCATCCCCAGACCCAAAGAGGGGGATACGGGAGAGGCGGGGGCCCGCCACCTCGAGATATGAGGACAGTCGTCTGCTACAACTGTAACCAACCGGACACTTCTCACGCAATTGCCAACAGCCACGCCGTCGAGCAACCACCAGTCGAATGGCGGACACGGACTACTACACGCAAGGGAACCTCCCCGCGTCAAGTAGCAAGCTCTGCACCACCGCAACAAAGGGCCAAAGACTGGCTAGCAGGGAGCCGGAGAATCGGACGATGTAAAAGACCTCATCCTCCAAGAAATGTGGGGGAAGGAGGGTTTCAGAACGCCTGAACCCATCGGCCTGGGTGAGGGCAGTTAATTGTAATTCTGTAATCATGACTCGCTATCGGTCTCTTAGAATTCCAGTCTCGATTCGTACGAATTACGCAATGGCCGACATCAAAACACTAGTAGACTCCGGAGCAACAGACAATTTCATACGCCCTTCATTTGCGAAACGAATGGGCCTCGGGCTCCAAACACTGGAACATCCCAGGAAAATATGGAATATCGACATACGGAAAACAAAGCGGGCAGTATCACCCACTTTGTAGATCTGGACGTGCAAACTAACCAGCGACGACAAAAGATGCATTTTTAGTCACTGACCTTGGAAACGAAGACATTGTACTCGGATACCCCTGGCTAGCCACCTACGAACCCACAATAAACTGGAGATACGCCACTATACACGAGAAAATGCTCCCTGTCGTCATCCGATCCATCAATCCCAACAAAGAAAATCACGTCATAGGAAGTATCACTACGGAGGAAAAGGAAAAACATAGTAGCGGAACTAGAGGAAGAAACCCATCTACGCACCACGGCCACAGAATTAGCTATCGAAGCTAAGCAGTTCCACGATAAAGTTGAACTCCCAGCCGCTTACCACCAGTTCGCGAAAATCTTCAGCGAAGAAGCATCCAACAGATTCCCTCCCTCCAGGACCGTGGGATCATGCCATCGAATTTAAGGAAGGCACCCCGTCGGCGATCGACTGCAAGGTCTACCCCATGACACAAGACGAAGACGGCAAACTCAAAGAATTCCTGGACGAACAACTGAAGAAGGGGTATATTCGCCCATCAAAATCCCCTTACGCTTCATCCTTCTTCTTCATCAAAAGAAGGATGGAAAAACTACGACCAGTACAAGACTATAGGAAGATCAACGCCGTCACCATCCGCAACCAATACCCATTACCCCTCATTTCAGACCTCATCACCGACCTCAGCCAAGCCCACACCTACACTAAATTGGACGTCCACTGGGGGTACAACAACGTGCGCATCAAGGAAGGCGATGAACACAAGCAGCCTTTAAAACGTGGTACGGTCTCTTCGAACCTACAGTCATGTATTTCAGACTCACCAACTCCCCGGCCACCTTCCAAACAATGATGAACACTATATATCGAGACACCATCGCAAAGCATGAGGCCAAGGGAACGGTTATACGTGTATACATGGACGACATTGGCATCGCAACCAGGGATCCAGCCGGACAAAAAGAACACGAGGAAGCAGTCTGCGACGTATTGCAAGTGGCCATGGAACATGATCTCTACTTCAAACTCGAAAAATGCCTCTTCAACAAACCGCGAATGGATTACCTGGGGGTAATCCTTGAAAAGGGGGTAACAACGCATGGACCCGGTAAAAATTTCCGGCATCAAAGACTGGCCCACGCCCACCAAGGTTCGTGACGTCCGCTCCTTCCTGGGCTTCTGCAATTTTTACCGACTCTTCATTCGCGGCTTCGCTACACACGCCAAACCACTCAACAAAACTCACGAGGAAGGACACAGAATGGAAATGGACCGACGAAGAAGACAAAGCGTTCCGAAAGCTCAAAGACCTAGTCACGGAAGAACCAGTACTTCGCTCACCCAAAACTAGACGCCCCGTTCGAACTTGAAGTGGACGCCTCGGGATTCGCCACCGGCGCAGTACTACTCCAGAAAAAGGAAGACGGAAAGCGACACCCCCATAGGCTACTACTCGGCTACACTCAATGAAGCGGAACGAAACTACGACATCTACGACCTGGAGCTTCTCGCAATCGTCAAAGCCCTCAGACACTGGAGACCACTACTGGCAGGATCGCCACACAAATCAAGATCTATTCCGATCACATGAATCTCCAGTACTGGAAACTACCGCAGAAGATAAGCAGGAGAGTCGCTAGGGAAGTACTCGAGCTTATGGAGTACAATTTTGAAATTCATCACATCCCAGGAAAGAAGAACGGGCGTGCAGACGCACTATCCCGACGGCCCCGACTACGACCAAGGAGAACGGGATAACGAGAACGTAGTGGTATTACCAGAGGACGTATTCGCAAGGACAACGACGGTACAGGCAATCGGCGACCCACCACAGACGGAAATCACCTTAAGATACTGGGTAGACCCCCAGCAACTGAAATTCGTAAACGGGGCATGGTACAGACAAGGGAAGTACGTCATCACGGGATCGATGGACGAAAAGCGAAAGCTGATCGCTGCACATCACGACCCCCCGGTGCACGGACACCCCGGAATCGCACGAACCACAAGACTAGTGGAACGAAGATACTGGTGGCCAGAACTAAAACTCGACGTCCGCAACTATGTACAGGGATGCGCCGAATGCCAGCGCCATAAAGTCAACACACGTCCCACAAAAGCCCCACTCGTACCCATTACGCCAAAGGAAGACGCCCTCCCATTCGAAACTATTGCACTTGACTTCATCACCAAGCTTCCGACATCACAAGGGCATGACTCCATCTTAACCGTGACCGACCACGACTGCAGCAAAGCTTCGATCTTCATCCCCTGCAACGAGGAGATCACCGCGGAAGAAACAGCCGGACTCTACGCCGCCCACGTGTTCAAACGATTCGGATTACCGTCAAAAATCATCAGCAACCGTGACCCCCGATTTGCCTCCAAATTCACGCGCGAACTATGCCGAATACTAGGGATACAACAGAACATTTCCACGGCTTATCACCCCAGAACGGACGGACAATCAGAGCGTACCAATCAATGGCTGGAACAATATCTCCGCTTCTGGGCAAACGAGCGTCAAGATAACTGGGCGGCCTTTCTTCCCATAGCAGAATTCGCGCACAACAACTGGCCCCACGAGGCAACAAGGAAGTCTCCGTTCTCTCTCCTCATGGGCTACGATCCACGCGCTGATTGGCTCGATAAGCCATCCCCCATCCCACAGGTCACCACGAGATTGGAACAATTCCGAGAAGCCCGAAAAGAAGCCCAAGACCTTATCAAAAAGGCACAATCGATGTGGGTAAAACACAGGGACACACCCAAACTCCGTGTCGGAGATTATGTGTGGCTGGAAGGACGTCACTTAAGGACCAACCAACCGACGACCAAACTAGCGGCAAGACGGCATGGACCCTTCAAAATCACACGAGTCCTGTCCCACGTGAACTATCAATTGGAACTTCCCACGCAGTGGAGCATACACCCCGTGTTCCACATCGATCTTCTCACACCTTATCGCGAGACGCCCGTGCACGGACCAAATTTCCAAAGACCGCCATCGGAACTAGTAGAAGGAGAAGAAGAATACGAAGTTGAGAAGGTTCTGGACCATCGGCACTTCGGCAGGAAAAAGCGCCTTCAGTACCTGATCAAATGGAAGGGGTACCCCGACTCGGAGAATCAGTGGGTCGATAAGGATGACGTGTTCGCAGACGAGGCACTAGCTGAGTATCAAAGATTAAATCCCCGTATCACACAGGACTTAAAAGCTCGAAGGATCTCGTCAAAAATCCCATCACCCTCTATCACTCGCAACACTGGCTTCTTCTCTTCCCTACTCTCAACAATGTCCATTCCCACTGCCACCGAGGCCATCGCTCGCGTTGCCTCAAACACGAGCCCCATCACCCACCAAGAGCTCGTCGAAGCCCTCCAAAGTCTCGTCCCAGCCGAGCATACTCCCGATACCAGCAACCCCGCAAGCTGGTGGCTGGTCACCGAGGACGGCCAGTGCCTCAACCGAACCCCGCTCACGACGCCCGAAGTTGACAGGCTTCGTGCAGCTCTCTGCGACAGTGAGGTGTCCTCACCTCGACCTCTCCCGGTCCGAGTGGAGCAGTGGACGGAAGAGCCCGTCACCGGCGACGTCACGATGGCAAGACTGGAAGAGGGAACGCAAGTGGTTGGAAGTGGCGCGGGCGTGGAAGGAGGAGCAGCTTCGGAGGGCGACGGAACGGCGGTCGGAGATGATGGCGCGGAGGAAAGCAGGGGCCGTGGAGCGCATGAGACGATACTGGAGCAGGCGCGAGGGAGCCTCCACGATTACTACCCAGATGAGCACCCGCTCATCGTCACTGCCACCGACACTGACCACCCCGACGAGACCCCCTACGCATGCGACACCACAGGGCGCCCCCTGTACCGAGGAGGAGTTCGAGCAGACGCTCCTCCCCTCTTCCCCCTCCTTCAGCTGCGACACCGAGCCCTAGGACCGGCCCCTCATGGCTATACACACAACCGCGGGGAGAACTTCGTTCACTACCCGATCACCGATGGCCAGGGGTGCACCCGCCAGGCCGCGTTCATTCAAATTATCATGAATGCGGACCCCCTGGTACTGGGACTGACGGAGGAGAGTGAAAAGGTGTATTCGAAGCCGCTCTACGCAGAGCCACAGGTTCGGGCACGAGGTAAGCCCCACTATCCCCAAGAAGACATGATGATCTTCGCCGGCGGGTACCATGACCGCCCTCGCATCGATCGCGCCCTCGGAGAGCTGCACGATGCGAGCCTCAAGGCCGAGCTACACCGGTATCGGTCGTATGCGTACGAGGCTGAGCGGATGGAGCAGCGGCTTCATCAGCTCGCCGCCGCATTGGGGGGCATCAAGGGAGAGCTGTCTCGGAGCAAGTTCAGGTTGGAGATGGCCAACGCCATGGACAGAATCGAGGAAGTACAGGCAGGATGGATGGGAGGAGCCGGTGACCGCCGGCGACGTGGGCGTCGCTCCTGAAAAGGGGGTGATGTTACGGTTGGAGCTCCGTGGACTCACATTACGGTACGAGGATTGAAGTGGACACTTACTATACGGTTATGACTACGATAGTAAGCGAGCATTAGTCATGGACCATTCGTATCAGTCAGCACGAGTTGTACTAACATGTGATAGTTAGTATGACTCATTACTAGGATAGCTGTAGTAGGGTTCGAGCTACTTACGCTACGGGACAACACTTGGAGAGGAGCTTTAAAGCTACCTCTGAAATATGTATAAATAGTGGCTTGCGAAGACCAAGAAGAGCATCTTGGTCTTCTTCTCAATACCACTCTTTCATCCTTCTCTTATCTAGAGTCCTACTTCCCTCTCCTCCTTCTAGAGGGGACAACGTCCTTATAAGTCTTGACCTTCGAGTCTAAGACCCTGGCCCTGTCGACGCATCAAGTCGGAGTTGCCTTAGTACTATTGGGGCGCCTTCTGTGGATTGCCTTAGTAGTATTCTACGGGATCACTGAGACGCTACGCGAGTGTCTACGACCAGCTAAGTCGTGAACGCCCTTGCTCGAGTTCAAGTTGAACTAAAACGCCGTGGTAGCGTTACATGGGTGCTATGGGAGCTTTGATTGGACGTGTGTTGACTTTATGTCTTTGGCATTCGGCGCATCCTTGCACGTAGTTCTGCACGTCGAGTTTCAGTTCCGGCCACCAGTACCTCCGTTCTACTAGTCTCGTGGTTCGCGCAATTCCAGGGTGTCCGTGTACCGGGGGGTCGTGGTGTGCGGCAATGAGTTTCCGCTTTTCGTCTAAAGATCCTGTGATCACGTACTTTCCCTGTCGATACCATGCTCCGTTGATGAACTTTAGTTGTTGCGGGTCCACCCAGTACCGTAAGATGATTTCCGTTTGTGGTGGGTCTTGCGCCGCTTGTACTACCGTTGTTCTGGCGAAGACGTCTTCTGGTAGCACGGTTACACCCTCGTTGTCTCTTTCTCCTTGGTCGTAGTCTGGTCGCCTGGATAGTGCGTCGGCGCAACCGTTCTTCTTTCCTGGGATGTGGTGAATTTCGAAATTGTACTCCATGAGCTCGAGTACTTCCCTGGCGACCCTTCGACTTATCTTCTGTGGCGTTTTCCAGTATTGAAGATTCATGTGATTGGAGTAGATCTTGATTTTGTGTGGGGATCCTGCTAGTAATGGCCTCCAATGCCACAACGCTTTTACGATTGCAAGGAGTTCCAGGTCATATATGTCGTAGTTTCGTTCTGCTTCGCTGAGGGTGGTCAAGTAGTAGCCCAGAGGATGTCGTTTTCTGTCTTCTTTCTTCTGGAGTAGTACCGCACCTGTCGCAAATCTGGAGGCGTCTACTTCAAGTTCGAATGGGTTGTCCAGTTTGGGGTGAGCGAGTACCGGTTCCTCCGTAACCAGGGTTTTGAGCTTTTGGAATGCTTTGTCTTCTTCTTCGGTCCATCTCCATTCCGTGTCCTTCCGCGTAAGTTTGTTGAGCGGTTTGGCATGTGTAGCGAAGCCACGAATGAAGAGTCGGTAAAAATTGCAGAAACCCAAGAATGAGCGGACATCACGGACCTTGGTTGGCGTTGGCCAGTTTTTAATGCCTGAGATTTTTACCGGGTCCATGCGTGTTACCCCCTTTTCAAGGATTACCCCCAGGTAATCCATTCACGGCTTGTTGAAGAGGCATTTTTCGAGTTTGAAGTAGAGGTCGTGTTCAAGGGCTACTTGCAATACGCCGCGTACTGCCTCTTTGTGTTCCTTTTGTCCCGCTGGGTCCCTTGTTGCTACACCGATGTCGTCCATATAGACACGTATGACTGTTCCTTTTGCTTCATGTTTTGCAATGGTGTCTCGGTAGATTGTGTTCATCATTGTTTGGAAAGTCGCTGGGGAGTTGGTGAGTCCAAAGTACATGACTGTGGGTTCAAAGAGTCCGTACCGTGTTTTGAAAGCTGCCTTGTGTTCATCCCCCTCTTTAATACGTACGTTGTTGTACCCCCATCTAACGTCCAGTTTTGTGTAGGTGTGCACTTGACTTAGGTCTGTAATGAGGTCTGATATGAGGGGCAGTGGGTACTGATTGCGAATAGTGACCGCATTTATCCTTCTGTAGTCTTGCACTGGTCGTAGTTTCCCATCTTTCTTTTTGATGAAGAAGAAGGATGAGGCGTAAGGGGACTTCGATGGGCGGATGTATCCCTTTTTCAGTTGTTCGTCCAGGAACTCCTTGAGTTTACTGTCTTCTTCCTGTGTCATGGGATAGACCTTGCAATCAATTGCCGATGGGGTGCCTTCTTTGAATTCAATGGCGTGGTCCCATGGTCTGGAAGGGGGGAATCGGTTAGATGCTTCTTTGCTGAAGATTTTTGTGAATTGTTGGTAAGCCGGGGGAAGTTCTATCTTATCATGAAATTGCTTAGCTTCGATGGCCATTTCCATCGCCGTGGTACGTAAGTGGGTTTCTTCTTCCAATTCTGTCACCGCGTCTTCTTTCTCCTCTTCTGTGATGATGTTCCCTATGATGTGGTCCTCTCTATTGGGATTGATTGATTGGATGACGACTGGGAGCATTTTCTCGTGTATGGTGGCATATCTCCAGTTTATTGTTGGTTCGTATGTTGCTAACCAAGGGTACCCTAGCACCAAGTCTTCGTTTCCCAGGTCTGTGACTAGGAAGCGCATCTTTTGTCGTCGTTGGTTAGTCTGGACGTCTAGGTCGACGAAGTGGGTGATACTGCCTGCTTTGTTTTCTGTGTTGTCGATGTTCCATATCTTTCTGGGGTGGTCCAGGATTTGGAGTCCAAGGCCCATTCTTTTTGCGAACGAGGGACGTATGAAGTTGTCCGTTGCCCCGGAGTCTACTAATGTTCTGATGTCGGCCATTGCGTAATTCATGCGAATCGAGACTGGAATTCTAAGAGATCGATAGCGAGTCATGATTACAGAATTACAATTGACTGCCCTCACCCAGGCCGATGGGTTCAGGCGTTCTGAAAACCCTCCTTCCCCCACATCTCTTGGAGGATGAGGTCTTTTACATCATCTGTTTCTCCTGCCACTCCCGCCAACCAATCCTTTGCTCGTTGCTGCGGAGGTGCCGTGTTAACTGCTCAGACTTGTGCTGGGGCTTCTTCTTGCGTGTAATAGTCAGTTTCGGTCATTCGACTAGTGGTTGCTCGTTTACGTGGCTGTGGACAGTTTCGTGAGAAGTGTCCGGTCTGGTTGCAGTTATAGCAGATGACTGTCCTCATGTCTCGGGGTGGAGGTCCTCCTCCTCGTCCATATCCTCCTCGTTGCAGCCTTGGGATGAAGGGCCTGTTTGTGTCTCCTACTTCCGCCACTCTTGCACGTGTTCTGTCTGCTGATGTGTCCATTGCGTTTGGGTCGAACCTGGGTGGTGGTGCTCCTCTTGGTGGGCCCCAATTGGGGGGTTGTGGTCTCCAACGGGGTTGTGCGGATGAAGGGGGCGTCTTGCTTTTGAAGTTATCGAGGCGTGCCTTCATATGGATGTATTGTTTTTGTCGACGTAGGGCGCATCTCTTCCAATCCTCGAAGGTGTGGGGTTCATCTAGCTCGTACACCTTCATGAATAGGGCTCGTGGTAGCCCCGCCGTGAATTGATCAATGGTTTGTCGATCGTTCAGGTTATAATGAGCTTTTCTTGCCAGGCGTTCGAACTGGACCACGTACGCGTCAATGTCTTCTCCCGTCATCTTAATCCCTTTCTGGAGTTCGGCTTGGGCTTGTTCTTCTTCCAAAATGTTGTGTTACGTTCTGTTCTCGGACTGTCCGGCCCGGTTGTGGACTCTGACGTATTCACGATGACTTGGTACGTCAGGAGTAATGTGTCATGGACTTCGGATCATGTGGCCTCGTGTTTGGATGACTGATGCTCGTTATTGTTGTACGTGATTGCGATTAGGCTTGCTGACTGATGTCCTATTGTTGTACGTGTTTTGGATTACGATGAAGACTGCGCATTCTATTGTTAGAGTACGCTACTTACGCTATTGGCTACTTACGAGTTCGAGCGGAGTTGGAACTAGCTCCCTTACTTGTATTTAAGTTCGTAGTACGACAGACCAGGATCCCCATCTTGGTCTTCTTCCAATACCACTTCTACTCGTCTTCTGTACTAGGGGCTCGCAGTGTCCCTAAGTGAGCTAGCTCCGGCATATCCCTCTAGCGACCAAGAAGGGATCCCCGTGACCGTATCTCCATCTTCCCTTGTGAATGGTAGATCAGCCGACCGTGACTTATCCGCCTGGTACCACGTGTCATCTCGTCTTCGAATACCTCAACTCCCGTACGGCGCGCCCGACTCATTGTTACTACATCGTCGACAACCTCGATTGGGAGTACATTCGCAAAGTCCCCAGTCCTCCCCCGAACGTTCCCATAGAAGAGACGTTGTATACCTACAGGGATTCCACAGGTTTTATCCCCGAGGGAACCCACGTCACAACAGTGTCTAAGTCAGACCAACGTCCGTGGTAGACGTTACATGTTGGAGAATCGTTTGGCAAACTCGGTGGCGATGTGATTCCACAGGGTTTGGGAGTATTGACTTACTCCTCTCCGTACTTGTAACGTCTACCACGGACATTGGCCTGACTTAGGCATCGGTGTAACGTGGGTTCCCTTCTTGTCGGAAGCGGTGGTTGTCTGGGCTGTCGGGAAAGACGGCGGGGTGCCTCTGGTAGGCTCCGAGGTGGTCGCGATAAGTGTAGAGGGGAAGGTCGAGGGGTACGTTCGGGGGAATGGTTGGGACCTTACGGATGTACCTCCAACTGGGGTGGTCGACGATGTAATAGCACTTGTACGGTCTTGCAACTCTGGAGTTGAGATACTCGAAGACGAGATGACACGTGGTACCTTCGGGGTAACTGACGGTCAGCGTATCCACCATTCACAAGGGAACTGGGGAGTAGAGGTCATGGGGATCCCTTCTTGGTCTAAGGGATATACCGGAGCTAGTTCACTTAAGGACTTCGCAAGTCCTTAGCACAGTAGACGAGTAGAGATGTGGTATTCGAAGAAGACCAAGATGGGGATCCTGGTCCGTAGTACTATGAGCTTAAATACATGTAAGGGAGTTAGTTCTGACTCCGCTCGAACTTGTATGTAGCCAATAGCGTAAATAGCGTACATCCTAAGACAGGGATCCTAGGAATCAGTCATCCACATCGTAACACTGATGTCGTACAACAATAGAACTCGAGAATGAACATGCAAGACATATCACGTACAACAATGGAAATCATCAGTCAGCCGGAACACAAGGCAGTAAGATCTGAAGTCCATGACACATTACTACTGACATACTGAGTCATCACGAATATGTCAGAGTCCACAACCGGGCCGGGCAGTCCGAGAACGAAACGTAACAGTACTTCTCGGTTTAACCATTCGAGCATGGTCAGCGTCCATTCGCTTACGTTGACTCCTTTGACATATCCGAGGAAGAGGAGTGATCTTCGATATTCATTTTGCATGATGGGGGTGTCCAGGTTCATCCCCCAATATACGTGCCATTGTGTCAAAAAGGCTTCGTATTTAGTACGGTCTCTGTCGTATACTGTCGGAGGTTCACCTGATAGTCTGTCTGATCCGTGTCCTCCGCCTCCTCCTAGTCCGGGAGGGGGTCCTCCTCCTGGCGGTCCCGGTGGTCCTTCTCCTCCTGGTGGTCGTCCTCCTCCTGGTGGTCGTCCTCCTCCTGGTGGTCGTCCTCCTCCTGGTGGTCGTCCTCCTCCTGGTGGTCATCCTCCTCCTGGTGGTCGTCCTCCTCCTGGTGGTCGTCCTCCTCCTGGGAATCCTCCCCCTGTGGGTCCTTGCCCTGGAAATCCTCCAGGTAGTCCACCAGGTGGTGGCGGTGGTCCTGTTGGTGGATCCGGTTGGTCCGGACCTATTGCTCTGAATAGAGCGGCGTCGTCTGCCGTCATTCTGCGACCCGTGGAGGGGTTTATGGGATTGAGGATGGCCTCGGCTTCTTCTCTGATACGTTGTACTTCTTCTATGGCTTGGATTTCTGTAACCGTGGCCATGGGACTTCTGATGTGAATTTCTTCTGGGACTGTGATGTGTAAAGACTCAGCTATATGGGCTAGTAGGCTTGAGTCGTCTCCTGTTCCTGGTCGTACTTCGCTCTCCGTTGCGGTATGTTCTTCTATTGGTTCTTCGTGGCTTGATTCTGAGGGTGCTTGTTCCCTTGGTTGTTCTTCTTCGCTTTCGTCACTGCTGTCTCCATCGAGTGATCCCCAATCGTCTCCATGAAGTTCTCTTGAGTCGATGTCGCAACGGTAGTGCCTTCCTGCTGGTCTGACGACGTCCCACCAATTGTCTATCGGGTTCCACGTAATTTCCGTCCAACAGAAGTTAGAGTAGTTGAACTCAACTGGCCGGTATCTGATGGCTTCTCCTGGGAAGTCTACAAAGTATCCAGTGTCTCCTCGGTATTCTCTCCACCGGGCTGCACCTAGGAATCGTCATGGTACTGATCGTTCCCCTCTAGTTTCGAGGTTATAGGGTCGGAAGTTTCTCCACTGGTCTCTTGTTGTGAACGCCACGGTTGGCTATCTTGGTCTTAATGTAACGCTACCACAGCGCTTTAGTTCGACTTGAACTCGTATGAGGGCGTTCACGACTTAGCTGGTTGCTGACCCGCTTGCAGGGTCTTGATAAGTCCGTAGAATACGACTAAGGCGATCCACAGTATCCGCCCTAATAGTACTAAGGCAACTCTGACTTGGCGTGTCGAAAGGGCCAGGGTCCTAGACTCGTAGGTCAGGATTTAGAAGGGTTGTTCCCTCTTGGAAGTAGGAAGGCCTTGAAGCCTCCTCGTAGACGAGTGAGAGTAGTGGTATTTGAGAAGAAGACCAAGATGGCGTGTCTTGGTCTTCGCTACCCACTATTTATACATGTTACAGAGGCAGCTTTAAAGCTCCTCTTTAAGACAACTACTACTAGCAATAATAGCTCGAACCCTACTATCGCTATCCTAGTAATGAGTCATGGTAACTATCACATGCTACCATGACTTCTGCTGACTGATGGTGAGTCCATGACTAATCTACGCTTACTATCGTAGTCATAACCGTATAGTAAGCGTTCACTTCAACCCTCGTACCGTAATGTGAGTCCATCGAGCTCGAACCGTGACAGTCCTAGACATGAAGGTCAGGGTAATGTGATTCAAAAGGTGAGAGGCGCGAAGGCCCAAGGGGAATTTGAGTAGAAGATGAGTGGTATTTGAAGAAGACCAAGATGCCTCTCTTGGTCTTCACGAGCCACTACTTATACATATTTCAGAGGTAGCTTTAAAGCTCCTCTCCAAGTCGTATCCAGTAGCGTAAGTAGCTTGAACCCTACTACAGCTATCCTAGTAATGAGTCATACTAACTATCACATGCTAGTACAACTCGTGCTGACTGATAATCGTTGTCCATGACTAATACCTCCTTACTACCGTAGTCATAACCATGTAGTAAGAGTCCGAATCACCTTTCAACTTCGTATCGTAAGTCCATGAAGTCCGACCGCGACATCACCCCCTTTTCAGGTGCGACGCCCACGTCGCCTCCAATCTCCAGCTCCTCCCATCCATCCCGACTGTACTTCTTCGACTCGATCGAGGGTGTTAGCCATTTCAAGGCGGAACTTACTACGTGCTAGTTCCCCCTTGATACCTCCCAACGCAGCGGCCAGCTGGTGGAGACGCTGCTCCATACGCTCGGCCTCGTACGCGTAAGAGCGGTAGCGGTGAACTTCTGCTTTGAGGCTCGTGTTGTGCAGCTCCGCAAGAGCGCGGTCGAAGCGGGGGCGATCGTGGTAACCGCCAGCGAAGACCATGAGGTCCTCTTGAGGGTAATGGGGCTTACCTCTAGCCCGCACCTGTGGCTCCACGTACAACGGCCTGGAGTACACCTTCTCGCTATCTTCCACCAGTCCCAGCACTAACGGGTCCACGTTCATGATGACCTGGACGTAGGCCGCTTGACGAGTGCGTCCCTGTCCGTCGGTGATGGGGTAGTGGACGAAGTCCTCTCCCCGATTGTACTTGTATCCGTGTGGGGGCGGTCCCAGGGTGCGGTGGCGGAGTTGGAGGAGTGGGAAGAGGGGAGGAGCGTCCGCTCGAACTCCTCCTCGGTATAGCGGATGCCCGGTGGTGTCGCAGGCGTAGGGGGTCTCGCGGGGGTCGTCAGTATCGGTGGCAGTGATGATGAGCGGGTGCTCATCTGGGTAGAAGTCCTGGAGGCTTCCTTGCGTCTGCTCCAGTATCGTTTCATCTGCTCTTGTGCCCCTCGCTTCCGCCGCTCCATCATCTCCGACCGCCGTTCGGTCACCCTCCGAAGTTGCTCCTTCCTCCAGTCCTCCGCTACTTGCCTCCATTTCTCCTCCCGTTTCCAATCTTGCCATCATCGTGTTGCCGGGGATGGGCTCCTCGACCCACTGCTCCACTCGTACTGGGAGAGGTCGAGGACTGGACTCCTCGTCGTCGCAGAGAGCCGTGCGAAGCCTATCAACTTCGGGCGTCGTGAGGGGGGTGCGGTTGAGGCGTTGCCCGTCTTCGGTGACGAGCCACCAGCTGGCGACATTGCTGGTGTCGGCGGTGTGTTCGGCGGGGACAAGACTCTGTAGGGCAGTGATGAGCTCTTGACTGGTGATGGGGCCCGTGTTTGAGGCAACGCGTGCAATGGCGTCTGCAGCAGAGGGAATGGACATTGTGTGGAAGATGGATGAGAGGAAGCCAGGATGTGTGAGTGGATAGGGGGATGGGGTTTCCGACGACACCCTTCGAGCTTTTAAGTTGCTGGTAGGTCGGGGATTCAATGATTTGTACTCAGCTATGGCGTCGTCGGCGAATACGTCATCCTTATCGACCCACTGGTTCTCCGAGTCGGAGTATCCCTTCCATTTGACCAGGTATTGCAAACGCCTTCTCCTGCCGAAATGCCGATGGTCCAGAATCTTCTCGACCTCGTATTCCTCTTCCCCTTCTACTAAATCCGGTGGTGGGCGCTGGAAATTTTCTCCATGCATGAGCATTTCACGATAAGGCATGAGAAGATCGATGTGGAACACCGGGTGTATGCTCCATTGTGTGGGAAGTTCCAGTTGATAGTTCACTGGTGATAGGATTCGTGTGACCTTGAAAGGTCCATGTCGTCTTGCCGCTAGTTTGGGCGTCGGTTGATTGGTCCTCAGATGACGTCCTTCTAGCCAAACATAGTCTCCTATCTGGAACTTCGGGGTGTCTCGGTGTTTGACCCACATGTGTTGCGCCTTTTTGATAAGTTCCTGGGCTTCTTTCCGTGCTTCTCGGAATTGTTCCAGTCTTGTGGTGATCTGCGGGATGGGAGATGGCTTATCGAGCCAATCAACGCGCGGGTCATATCCCATGAGGAGGGAGAATGGGGACTTCCTTGTCGCCTCATGAGGCCAATTGTTATGCGCGAATTCAGCTATCGGTAGAAAGGCCGCCCAGTTATCTTGCTGCTCGTTGGCCCAGAAGCGAAGATACTGTTCTAGCCATTGATTGGTCCTTTCCGATTGTCCATCTGTCCGTGGATGATAGGCCGTTGAAATATTCTATTGGATCCCAAGAATTCGGCACAGCTCTCTGGTGAACTTTGATGCGAATCGGGGATCTTGGTCACTGATGATCTTTGACGGCAGTCTGAATCGTTTGAAGATGTGAGTGGTGTAAAGTCTGGCTGTTTCTTCCACCGTGATCTCTTCGTTACATGGGATGAACACCGAGGCCTTACTGCAATCGTGGTCTGTCACGGTTAGGATGGTGTCGAATCCCTGCGATGTTGGGAGTTTTGTGATAAAGTCGAGGGCTATGGTTTCGAACGGGAGTGCGTCTTCTTTAGGGGTGATAGGCACAAGTGGGGCTTTGGTGGGTCGCGTATTGACTTTGTGCCGTTGACATTCAGCACATCCCTGTACATAGTTTCGGACGTCTAGCTTCAGTTCTGGCCACCAGTATCTTCTTTCTACCAGTCTTGTGGTTCGTGCGATTCCGGGGTGCCCGTGTACCGGGGGGTCGTGGTGCGCGGCGATGAGTTCCCGTTTTTCGTCTAGGGACCCAGTGATTACGTACTTTCCTTGTCGATACCATGCTCCATTGACGAATTTCAGTTGTTGAGGGTCTACCCAATAGCGCAGGATTATTTCCTTTTGTGGGGGTTCCTGTGCTGCTTGTATGGTGGTTGCTCGTGCGAAGACGTCCTCGGGTAGTACTGTTACGTTCTCGTTGTCCCGTTCGCCTTGGTCGTAGTCCGGTCGTCTGGATAGTGCGTCAGCACGGCCGTTCTTTTTTCCTGGAATGTGGTGAATCTCAAAATTGTATTCCATAAGTTCCAGTACTTCCCTGGTGACTCTCCGACTTATCTTTTGCGGGAGCTTCCAGTATTGGAGGTTCATATGGTCCGAGTAGATTTTGATCTTGTGCGGTGATCCGGCCAATAGTGGTCTCCAATGCCTGAGCGCTTTGACAATTGCCAGGAGCTCTAGATCGTATATGTCATAGTTTCGTTCTGCTTCGCTGAGTGTGGTCGAGTAGTAGCCAATTGGGTGTCGCTTGCCGTCCTCTTTCTTCTGGAGTAGGACTGCGCCTGTTGCGAATCCTGAGGCGTCTACTTCTAGCTCGAACGGGTCATCGAGTTTTGGATGGGCAAGCACGGGTTCTTCGGTGACCAGGGTTTTGAGTTTCTGGAAGGCTTTGTCTTCTTTGTCTGTCCATCTCCATTCCGCGTCCTTTCTCATGAGTTTGTTGAGTGATTTGGCGTGTGTGGCGAAGCCGCAAATGAAGAGTCGGTAAAAATTGCAGAAGCCTAGGAAGGAGCGTACGTCACGGACCTTTGTAGGTGTGGGCCAGTTCTTGATGCCAGAAATTTTTACCGGGTCCATGCGTGTTACCCCCTTTTCAAGGATTACCCCCAGGTAATCCATTCGCGGCTTGTTGAAGAGGCATTTTTCAAGCTTGAAGTACAGGTCGTGTTCCATGGCTACTTGGAGTACGTCGCTTACTGCTTCCTCGTGCTCTTTTTGTCTCGCTGGGTCTCTAGTTGCGATGCCAATGTCGTCCATGTATACCCATATGATGGTTCCCTTCTGTTCATGTTTGATGATGACGTCTCGGTAGATGGTGTTCATCATTGTTTGGAATGTGGCCGGTGAGTTGGTAAGTCCGAAGTACATGACTGTGGGTTCAAAGAGACCGTACCGTGTCTTGAAGGCGGCCTTGTGTTCATCACCTTCTTTGATACGGACGTTGTTATACCCCCAACGAACATCGAGCTTCGTGTAGGTATGTGCTTGGCTTAGGTCCATGATCAGGTCCGATATGAGGGGTAGGGGGTATTGGTTGCGAATGGTAACAGCGTTGATCTTCCTGTAGTCTTGTACCGGTCGGAGTTTTCCATCTTTCTTTTTGATGAAGAAGAATGATGACGCATAGGGGGATTTCGACGGTCGTATGTAGCCTTTCTTTAGTTGTTCGTCAAGGAATTCCTTCAGTTTGCCGTCTTCTTCCTGTGTCATGGGATAGACCTTGCAGTCGATGGCCGCTGGGGTTCCTTCTTTGAATTCAATGGCGTGGTCCCATGGCCTAGATGGTGGGAATCGGTTTGAGGCTTCCTCGCTAAAGATCTTCGCGAATTTTTGGTATGCTTCCGGAAGTTCTACCTTGTCGTGAAATTGTTTAGCTTCGATTGCCAGTTCAGTTGTGGTGGTACGTATCTGACACTCATCAGCGAGTTCATTTAGTATTTCTTGTTTGTCTTCTGTCTTAAGGGCGCCGATGACGTGGTACTCCGTTGTGGGGTTTATGGAGCGGATTACAACTGGGAGCATCTTTTCATGGATGGTCGTGTATCTCCAGTTGATTGTGGGTTCGTAGGCGGCCAGCCAGGGATATCCTAATACCAGATCCTCGTTTCCGATGTCCGTGACTAGGAAATGCAGTTTCTGTCGTTTCTGATTAGTCTGGACTTCGAGGTCTATGTAGTGGGTGATACTGCCCACTTTATTCTCGGTGTTGTCAATGTTCCATATTTTTCGCGGGCGTTCTAGTTGTTGTAAACCTAGGCCCATTCTTCGAGCAAATGATGGTCTCATGAAGTTGTCAGTGGCTCCCGAGTCTACGAGAGCCTTGATGTCGGCCATAGCGTAACTTGTACGAATCGATACTGGAATTCGGAGCGAACGGTAGCGAGTCATGATTACAGAGTTACATTTAACTGCCCTCACCCAGGCCGATGGGTTCAGGCGTTCTGAAAACCCTCCTTCCCCCACATTTCTTGGAGGATGAGGTCTTTTACGTCATCCGATTCTCCGGCTACTCCGGCCAGCCAATCTTTTGCTCTTTGCTGTGGAGGGAGCGTGGTCGTCGTCCTTGCCTGGGAAGGTGGCTCTTCCTGTGAGTAGTAGTCGGTTTCCATCATCCGACTATTAGCTGGCCGTTGGCGGGGCTGCGAGCAATTTCGTGAGAAGTGTCCTGGTCTATTGCAGTTATAGCAGATGACTGTCCTCATGTCTCGAGGCGGCGGTCCTCCACCTCGTCCGAATCCTCCTCGTTGTGGTCTGGGAATGAAGGGACGGTTTTGGTCTCCAACTTCGGCTACTCGTGCTCGGGTTCTATCTGCCGAAGTGTCCATGGCGTTTGGATCGTATCGAGGAGGTGGGGGTCCTCACGGTGGCCCCCAGTTCGGGGGTTGAGGTCTCCAATGGGGTTGTGCCGAGGATGGTGGTGTTTTGGCTTTGAAGTTGTCGAGGCGCGCTTTCATATGGATGTATTGTTTTTGTCGTCGTAGCGCGCACCTCTTCCAGTCTTCGAACGTATGTGGTTCGTCCAGTTCATAGACCTTCATGAACAGGGCTCGTGGTAGTCCCGCAGTGAATCGGTCAATGGTTTGGCGGTCGTTTAAGTTATAATGAGCCTTTCTTGCTAGTTGCTCAAATTTAACCACATATGCGTCAATGTCCTCCCCTGTCATTTTGACTCCTTTTTGTAGTTCTGCTTGGGCCTGTTCTTCCTCAAGTATGTTGGAGAACCGTTTGGCGAACTCCGCGGCTACGTGATTCCATAGGGTTTGAGAGTATTGGTTCACTCCTCGACGTACTTCCCGGTTGAGCCATTCAAGTATGGTCAGCGTCCATTCACTGACGTTTACTCCCTTTACGTATCCCAAGAAGAGGAGGGACCGTCGGTATTCATTTTGCATGATGGGGGCGTCCAAGTTCATCCCCCAATATACGTGCCATTGTGTGAGGAAGGCTTCGTATTTAGTGCGGTCTCCATCAAAGACGGTCGGAGGTTCACCTGATAGTCTGTCCGATCCATGTCCGGCTCTGGCTCCTCCTCCTAACGGTGATCCTCCTCCTGGGGGCCCGCCTCCTCCTGGGAATCCTCCGCCTGTTGGTCCTTGTCCTGGGAATCCTCCAGGGAGTCCTCCCGGTGGTGGTGGTGGTCCTTCTGGTGGATCCGGTTGATCTGGTCCTATGGCTCTGAAGATGGCTGCATCATCTGCCGTCATTCGGTGTCCCGTACTTGGGTTAATGGGGTTTAGAATGGCCTCTGCTTCTTCTCTGATATGTCATACTTCTTCTGTAGCCATTGTTTCTGTTACGGTGGCCATGGGGCTTCGTATGTGAATTTCCTCTGGGACTGTGATGTGTAGGGACTCAGCTATGTGGGCTAGTAGGCTCGAGTCGTCTCCTGTTCCTGGTCGTACTTTGCTTTCCGTTGCGGTATGTTCTTCTATGGGTTCTTCGTGGCTTGATTCTGAGGGTGCTTGTTCCCTTGGTTGTTCTTCTTCTTCTTCGCTGCTGCTGTCTCTGTCTAATGATCCCCAGTCGTCTCCGTGGAGTTCTCTTGAATCTATGTCACAGCGGTAGTGTCTTCCCGCTGGTCTGACAACGTCCCACCGATTGTCTATGGGGTTCCACGTAATCTCTGTCCAACAGAAATTGGAGTAGTTGAACTCAACTGGTCGGTATCTGACAGCTTCCCCTGGAAAGTCGACGAAGTATCCGGTGTCCCCTCTGTATTCTCTCCACCTGGCTGCGCCTAGGAATCTTCTTGGTACCGATCTTTCTCCTCTAGCTTCGAGGTTGTAGGGTCGGAAGTTTCTCCACTGGTCTCTTGTGGTGAACGCCACGATTGAGGGATCTTGGTCTTAATGTAACGCTACCACGGCATTAGTTCGACTTGAACTCGTGTAGAGGCGTTCACGACTTAGCAGAACGAAAGGATCCTTTCAACGTCTCTGTAATACCGTAGAACACAACTAATGCGATCCACAGTACTCGTCCGAATAGTACTAAGGCAACTCCGAGTTGTCGACTTGAGAGTGCCAGCGTCCTAGACACGAAGGTCAGGGTAATGCGATTCAAAAGGCGAGAGGCACGAAGGCCCAAGGGGAATTTGAGTAGAAGATGAGTGGTATTTGAAGAAGACCAAGATGCCTCTCTTGGTCTTCACGAGCCACTACTTATACATATTTCAGAGGTAGCTTTAAAGCTCCTCTCCAAGTCGTATCCAGTAGCGTAAGTAGCTTGAACCCTACTACAGCTATCCTAGTAATGAGTCATACTAACTATCACATGCTAGTACAACTCGTGCTGACTGATAATCGTTGTCCATGACTAATACCTCCTTACTACCGTAGTCATAACCATGTAGTAAGAGTCCGAATCACCTTTCAACTTCGTATCGTAAGTCCATGAAGTCCGACCGCGACATGTGCAACAATCTTGCCTTGGCAGATCTTCAGCTCACTACTGTATCGGCTTGTGTTGAGAGCCAATATGAGACTGAAACTAATCGCAGACAGCATAAGGCCACTCATTATGTGCAGAAGCTCTCTGCTGTTAAGCGGAAGCACACAGACCCTCGCTTCTCAAAGCAGGGTTCTTCATCGCAGCAGCCTAGCGCCCCCGGCCCATCCACCCAGCAGCAGCCTATCAGGCAGCGCGGAGGGTGAGGTTCTGGAAGAGGCAAGGCCAAAGGGAAGGGCAAGGCACCTGCACGTGCTCCACAGCACTCGCATATTGCCTCTGTCACCGCATTAGCACCCCCTACTTCTCACAAGGTGACTCATATTGGGTCATCTGGTGTCACCATGAGGACAGAAGTCAAATCATCCTCTCCTCAGAGGACTTCTGGCTTCTTCCCTTTGGTCAATAAGGCATTGACGCTCGCTGAACGGCTGGATGTACCCGCTACAGCCCAGACCGTAAAGACGCTTGAGCAGCGCTTTGCTGATATTGACGTCCTCATGAAACCTCGTCTCGAGACGTTCATGGAAGAGGAGTATGACTCCGATTTTGATATCAATATGACGCAGCAGCCTTCGGGCAGCGCTCAACCGATAATGAACACCGACGGACTTGATGACACCGAGATCTTTGGTGAGCATTCTAATGCTCTCCAAATTGACTTGTCGGATCTGACTGTAAGCAATGGGGGTTCTGATACAGAAAATCGTGCCCCCACGCCTCCTTACGTTGACCCTGCTTCCATTATCGAAGCGACAGTCAGGTGGGCTACTACCGGCGAAGGCCGCTTCCCTCGATCTCGTTCTAACGAACAAATCGAATCTATCTGGCGTAGCAACCAACAGTACCTTCGAGATAATGGCAGAGAAACACATCCTTATTTCGATGCCCTTGTCTCTCCTTCAGCCTCTCTAGGCCGCTCCTTGACTCCGGAGTCCTTTTTGACTGGCCCGGACACTGAGATCCTCGATTGGGGATCATGTGATGAAGAGTACGTCTTTTCTTCACTTTGCGCACCACGTGCTGATAACATTACAGAATTAGTCCCGCCCCTAAGAAGACCAAGGGTTGGCATCTGTAATAGTATCGTATATCTACGAGAATCGCATGTAGTAGCACCGAAGTCACTCAAAATGTACAATTCTAGTAGCGCTCTCCTCGATTCTTTTGAGTGTGAGCACAATGAGTACTTCAGTCAATGTGCTAAGTGTTTAGAGCATACTAAAAATATGTGGCTTCTTGACTCGGGAGCATCAGTGCACTTCACTAATCAACTTAGTGATTTCATCGACTATAAGCCAACTGCTCAGTCTGATAAGATTCCTGTAAAGACTGCTGCTCATACTCTATATGTTGAAGGGACCGGAACTGTCTTGCTTGAGCATTACATCGCAGACAAACTCGTGATCACACGGGTATACCTGGTTCTGTACATTCCGAGAATGAGCACACGTCTTCTATCTATGGGAGTCTTCTTACAGCAAGGTTTGTGCGTTTTGGGGAATTCGCAGCATATTAACTTGCTACGTAAAAAGAAAACAATTGTCCAATGTAAACCCCTTCTTCACGGACAATCGTTATATTGGCTAGATGCCTCTATATCCACTCTAACTGAGTCGCTTATTGCGAACCAGTCTGCGTTATCTAATGTAGACTATGACCTTATGCATCGTCGCCTCAGTCACCCATCTAAAGAGGTTCTAAGACGAGCTAAGGAAAACACTAAGGGCTTTCCAGAAGGGATAACTATTCCCACCTCTGATGTAATATGTCCTGGGTGCGCGCAAGGCAAAATGCCTGCTGCCTCACATCCTCCGTCTGTTACAAGGGCTAAAGCCTCTTTCAATCGAATTCATTCCGATTTGAAAAGCTTCCCTATACCGTCATACCACAAATATAAGTATTTTATTGTCTTTTTTGACGATTATACTTCATTTGCATGGATCACTCTTTTACGGGACAAAGGCTCTGCTATTACTGCGTTAAAGCAGTGGCTTGCGTTAATTAAAAATCAATTAACGCTACCATAAAAGAATGGATGTCCGATGCCGGCGGTGAATACAAATCGGATGCTTTCCTAAAGCACCTTAAGGATGCCGGCATAACAGTGCTACAGTCTGCGCCACATACGCCACAGCAGAATGGGCACGCTGAGCGCTTTATGCACACCATAATGGACAAAGCTCAGGCCATGCGCCTTGATGCTTGTTTACCACAGAGTTGGTGGGAATTTGCAGTCCAACACGCTGCACATTGTTATAATAGAACCCCCATAAGTCGCCTTCAATGGCAGACTCCTTACAAACTATTACACAATGAAGTCCCTGATATATCGCATCTTAGAGTATTCGGTTGTGGTGCCTATGTGCACATTCCAGAAGCTCGCCGGGTGAATAAACTTTCCCCTAAAAGTGAGCTCATGATCTACCTTGGTAGAGGACCTGGAATGAAGGCTGATGTCTTCATGCGCACACTGAACACCTTGTTCTATTCAGACAAGGCACTCTTTGATGAAGCTCTATTTCCTAGGTGTCCTAAAGACAATCCTAGACGTGAGCCCCGAGGTGTAACTCAGTTAGATGATACAGTTCCCCATGAGCTGTCTAAAGACCATACCACTCCTGGGTGATGGCGACGACCCACCACCTGAGCCTCCTATTACCAAAGGGAGAAGCGCTCCCCAGCCGGCCGCTGGACCCCCTCCTAGTACTCATACTAGAGGGATTGGATCGCAGCTACCTCCGCCTTTACCCCCTGACCCAGTACCTGGTCCTAGTGAACCTAGGCGATCGGGGCGTACAAGGAAATTAGTTACTCGA
>JAKELG010000516.1:0-23792 GCA_021527035.1 Lactarius vividus
GGTGGATCCTCCACTGATGGGGAAGTTTCACAGCATATGTAGTAGCAGAGATTCTTTTTGTGACCCTGAAGGGTCCATATCTTTTTGGGGACAGTTTGAAGCTGGGGTGCGTTGTCTTCAAGTTCTTGGCATCAAGCCACACTGTATCCCCTTCTGTGTATTGTTGGAAATGAGGGGAGTCCTTGTAGAGTGACTGGGCATGGGTGATTGCCACTTGTGCTGCTCTTCTGGCTTCTTGGATTTGTTCTAGCCTTTTCTGTGTTCCTGGGACCATTGCTGTTCTTTCTGGTTGGTGTATTCTTGGGATGTACCCCAGAATTAGTTCATAGGGTGCTTTCTTTGTGGTTGTGCTTGGCCAGGAGTTGTGGGTGTATTGTGCTAGTGGCAACATGTAATGGACGGACATTACGAGGTACGAAGTGGATGCTTACTACACGGTTGTGACTACAGTAGTAAGTAGAGATTAGTCACGGACATTACCATCAGTCAGCACGAGTAGTACTAGCATGTGATTGTTAGTATTACTCATTACTAGTACAGCGGTAGTAGGGTTCGAGCTACTTACACTATGATATCGGACTCACAGAGGAGCTTTAAAGCTGCCTCTTTATATGTATAAATAGTGGACTGGAAAGACCAAGATACGCCATCTTGGTCTTCTTCTAAAATACCACTCGTCTTCTCGTTCAATCATCGAGCCTTCGAGCTTTGAACCCTCTGATCTCCTTGACCTTCGAGTCTAAGGCCGTCATCATTTTGTATCACCAGGTCTTCGTTACCTTGGTCCTTACCCTTAAGTCCCTCTGGATCGCCTTGGTCGTATTTCAAGGGATCCTCAAGACTTACGAACACTATTCTCGAATCCGCTAAGTCGTGAACGCCATTATCGAGTCCAAGTCAGACTGACGCCGTGGTAGCGTAACACAACAGCTCTGTCCAGTTGTCTTGTTGGTGGTTTATGAACATCCAGAGGTATTGTTCTAGCCACTGGTTTGTTCGTTCTGATTGTCCATCTGTTTGGGGGTGATATGCAGTGCTTATGTTCTGTTTGATGTCAAGCACTCTGCATAGTTCCTTGATGAACTTTGCTGTGAATCTGGGGTCTCTGTCAGAGATGACCCTTCTTGGTATGCCATAGTGTGGTAACACTGTCTTGGCATATAGTTTTGCTACTCCTTCTGCATCAATTGTTTTGTTGCATGGGATAAAGAAGGCTGCTTTGGAACAGTCATGATCTGTGATGGTGAGAATGGTATCATGTCCTTCTGATTGTGGTAGCTTTGTAATGAAGTCTAGAGCAATGGTTTCAAAGGGGAGGGCTTCTGGGTTTGTCTTAATGGGGAATATTGGGGGTTTTGGGTTTCCAGGGAAGTTTTTGTTTGCTTGGCAGGTGGCATACCCTTTTACATATGTGGATATGTCTTCTTTCATGTTTGGCCACCAGAAGTCTTGTGACACTAACCAAAGGGTCTTTGTTATTCCAGGGTGTCCTGCGGTTTTTGTGTCATGAAACAGGGAAATTACCCCCCTCTTTAGTGGTGTGTTGTCCACAACCACAAGTTTGTCACCTTTCCACCAGTACTTTCCATGTTTTACTAGCTGGAAGGGGGTAGCCCACTCGTCTAGAGTGTCTGGGTGGTCCAATTGGTGTGCCATAACATGGTCATCTATCCTTATGGAGGATGGAGTCAGCAAAGATAGTCGGGGTTAGGACTGTTATGTTGTTGTTGTCTTCTTCCCCTGTGTTGTGATCTGGGCATCTAGATAGGGCATCTGCATGGTTCTGGGCTCCAGGTTTGTGGTGGAGTTTAATGTGATAGTCTGCCAGTCTGGGAATGTACCTTGCAACTCGCCTATTGATTTGACGAGGGTGTCGGTAGTATTCTAAGTTTTTGTGGTCCGTAAACACAGTGATTTCATGGGGTGATCCTAGGAGTAGGTGTCTCCAGTGTTCCAGACCTCAGATGACTGCTAAGAGTTCTCTATCATGGATATCATAATTGCGCTCCGCTTCTGAGAAGAACTTTGAGAAGTAGCCTATTGCTTGGGGTTTGTTTCTGTCATCTTTCTGTGTGAGGATTGCTCCTGTGGCAAAAGCGGAGGCATCCACTTCTAGTTCAAAGGGTTTGTTCATGTCTGGTTGGCACAGGACTGGGTCTTCGCATACAAGTGTGATGAGGGTCTCTAGGGCTTCTTTTGCCTCTTCTGTCCACTTGAATGGGCCTTCTTTTGTTTTTATTGTGTCTGTGATAGGCCTTGCTAAGTGGGAAAAGTTGGGGATGAAGGGGTGTTGGTAGCTTAGTGTTCCTAGTATGCTTCTTGCTTGTTTGACCAATTTGACATCTCTTGGCCATTCCTTAAGTCCTTCTACCTTCTTTGGGTCTATCTTGACATTTGATCCATCTATGACGATTCCTAGGTAGTGGATCTTTCTTTGTTTGAATACACACTTGGATGCTTTGAGGAAATAGGATTCCTTTTCGCATATTTCCAGGAATTCATGGACAATCTGTCTGTGGCACATGGTGTCTTCTTCTGTGGCTATTAAGATGTTGTCCATATAGACGAACAACTCTTTTCAGTACTTGTCCATGAGTGGTTGAAGTATTCTGCTCATTGTTCTTGCAAAGGTAGCTGGTGCATTTGTAAGGCCAAAGGTCATGACTCTGGGTATGAACAACCCTCTAGGTGTTTTGAAGGCCGCTTTCCATTGGTCTTCCTCTTTGATATGGATGTTATGGTACCCCCACCTGATGTTGAACTTGGAGAACAGTGTCTTTCCATGTAGGTTTGTTAGGATATCAGATATGAGCGGCAGGGGGTAAGTGTCCTTTACTGTCCACGCATATAGGGGTCTATAGTTAAGGATGGGGTGCAGTGTCATGGACAGACTTTACGAGGTACGAAGTAGGAAATGGACGCTTACTACACAGCTATGACTACGGTAGTAAGTAGAAATTAGTCATGGACTCCATTATGGTATGTTGTGCTAGCAGGTGATTGCTAGTATGACTCATTCCTAGGACAGCTGTTACAATTTTCCCTCTTCTCTCCCTTGGACACCCTCATTCCTTACTTCTTGTTCCTGGGCCCCACCTTGATACGCCCATAACTCCTTATGCACCCAACCATTTCTGATGATCTCTTCGTTGCATGATACGTCTTTACGCCCCCTTCCTTGTATATCAAAGTTCATGGCACTCCGGTTTCAGCTGACTTGCACATGACCCCGTGCAATCACCATGTTTCTTACTATAGTTGTGCCTTTGTTCTACTTTTACTCAGAACCCACATATCATGCCATATGTTTGTTGTGTACAAACATCCTGTACTAGTATATAAGTCACATGCTACCTAGCTTGTATGGTAGACTTGACTTCTTGTGTAATACCACATCGTTGCCAGTCCACAAACAACTTTACACTCACTTTTTCGCTTGAGCACGACTTTGGTTCGCCTTTGCGCTTGAACCCCTGAACCTCCCCGACTATTACCTATGTGTCTGAGGAGACTGTGTGGTGCTTATTCATCATTGAACTTAGTCTTAACTGACTACTTCTCATCCCATTACCTCTGTAACGCTACCACGGCGTTTAGTTCGACTTGAACTCGGACTAGGGCGTTCACGACTTAGCTGGTTTACGTATTGCTTGAAGCGTCTCAATAGTCCCATAGAATACCACTAAGGCAATCCACAGTATACGTCCCAACAATACAAGGGCAACTCCGACTTGGTGCGTCGAAAGGGCCAGGATCTTAGACTCGAAGGTCAAGATGGTAAGACAGTCGTCCCTTTGAAAGGGAGAAGAGCTATAAAGCCTTCTGGAAGACGAGTGATAGAAGTGGTATTGAGAAGAAGACCAAGATGGCGTATCTCGGTCTTCACGCCCACTATTTATACATATTCTAGAGGCAGCTTTAAAGCTCCTCTTGTAAGTAAGTAACGAGTAGCGTTAGTAGCTCGAACCCTACTACCGCTATCCTAGGAATGAGTCATAGTAACTATCACATGCTACTACGACTATGCTGACTGATCGTGAAGTCCATGACTAATTTCTACTTACTAGCGTAGTCATAACCGTATAGTAAGCGTCCACGCACAATTCCGTACTGTATGTCAAGTCCATGAGGGCTCGATCGCGACAACCTCGGCCTGAGTGACTTAGTGATGTGCGTGTCACACATAACGTTCCTGTGGTAACATTACAACAGCGGTTGTAGGGTTTGAGCTACTTACACTATAGGATATTGGACTCTTAGGAGAGCTTTAAAGCTACCCCTTCATATGTATAAATAGGGGTATGAGACGACCAAGAACGCCATCTCGGTCTTCTTTCCAATACCACTCTTCTCATTGAATTCAGGTCTTTGTACCTCGCTCGTCACTTTGCTGTCGCCTTGGCCTATGTGTCTAAGGACTAGTCATTCTGCCCTTGTGTTACATTTTGTTCTTGGACTGCCTGGCCCAGTTGTGAACTCTGATGTGTTCGTGATGACCTGATGTGTCAGTAGTAATGTGTCATGAACTTTGGATCTAACTGCCTCATGTCTGGCTGACTGACGACTTCTATTGTTGTATGTGATGTGTCTCACCATGCTGACTGATGCTCTCTATTGTTGTACGTGTATGGTATTGCGGTGTGGATGACTGATTCCTAGGATCGTTGTACTAGGGTTCGCTCTACTTACACTATTGGCTACTTACATGTTTGAGCAGAGCTGGAACTGGCTCCCTTATGTGTATTTAAGCTCACAGTAGTACAGGCCAGGATCCCCATCTTGGTCTTCTTCGAATACCACTTCCGTCTTATTGTCTTCTATACAAGGGCCCAGTGTCCCTTCATGAACTAGCTCCAGCATATCCCTAAGACCAAGGGGATCCCCGTGACTCTTCTCCCCATTCCAACTCCTCATGGATGGTGGATAGCCCGACTGTGACTTACCCTCCAGATACCACGTGTCATCTCATCTTTGAATATCTCAACTCTCACACCACAAGACCATTCAAGTGTTACTACGTCCTCAACAATCCTCATTGGAGATTTGTTCGCAGTGTTAGAATGCCGCCTCCATCTATCCCATTAGGTTTTCCTCTTTATACCTATAGAGACTCTACGGGCACCTATTGCAGGCATCTGGCCATATTCCCTGAAGACTCAGTGAACCACTGATACTACCCATGAGGGAACCCACATCATACAAGTGCCTAAGTCAGGCAAATGTCCATGGTAGACGTTACACTTGCAAGTGGTCGCTCTTGTCGTGTTTAGCTGCCAAGTCACGTGGATTTCCTTAGTGGTATTCTACGGACTCCTGGAGACTTACTTGTGTCTTTACCAATTCCACTAAGTCGTGAATGCCCTTACTGAGTCCTAGTTGGACTAATGCCATGGTAATGTTACATTAAGACCAAGATCCCCAAAGGTGGCATTCACTACAAGAGAACAGTGGAGAAACTTCCATCCATACAGCCTCAAAACAAGAGGAGAAAGATCAGTACCGCAACAATTCCTAGGGGCAGCCAGGTGGAGAGAATACAGAGGAGACACTGGGTACTTTGTCGATTTCCTTGCAGACCCTATTAGATACCGCCCAGTTGAGTTCAACTATTCAAACTTCTGTTGGACAGAAGTTACGTGGAACCCTGTAGACAACCAGTAGGACGTCATTTGACCAGCCGGAAGACACTATCGCTGCAACATCAATTCAAGAGAACTCCAAGGAGAAGACTGGGGGTCACGAGATGGGGATAGCGAGAGCAAAAATGAAGAAGAACAACCAAGAGAGCAAGTACCGTCTGAATCAAGCCACGAAGAACCAGTAGAAGAACACACCGCAACAGAAAGTGAAATATGACCAGGAACAGGAGACAACTCAAGCCTGTTAGCCCACATAGCTGAGTCTCTACACATCACAGTTCCAGAAGAAATTCACATCAGGAGCCCCATGGCCACAGAAATCCAAACCATAGAAGAAGTACAACGCATCAGAGAAGAAGCCAAAGCCATCCTTAACCCTATAAACCCAGCTACCAGACATCAAATGACTGCAGACAATGCGGCACTGTTTTGAGCAATAGGACCAGATCAACTGGACCCCCTGGCAGGCCCACCACCACCACCTGGTGGACTACCAGGAGGATTCCCTGGACAAGGACCAACAGGAGGGGAATTCCTGGGAGAAGGAAGACCACCTGGAGGAGAAGGACCACCAGGAGGAGGACTACCAGGAGGAGGAGGACCACCTCCAGGACCAGGAGGAGGACACGGGTCGGATAGACTATCAGGTGAATCCCCAACCATATTCAATGGAGACCATACTAAATACAAAGCCTTCTTAACCCAATGGCACGTATACTGGGGCATGAATCTGAATGCCCCCATCATGCAAAATGAATATTGACAATCCCTTCTATTCCTGGGATATGTCAAAGGGGTCAATGTCAGCGAATGGACGCTGACCATGCTCAAATGGCTAAACTGAGAAGTACGACAAGGGGTGAGCCAATACTCTCAGACCCTATAGAACCACATCACAACCGAGTTCACCAAATGGTTCTCCAACATCCTCAAGGAAGAACAAGCACAGGTGGAACTACAAAAGGGGATTAAGATGGTAGGAGAAGACATAGACGCATACGTAGTCCAGTTCGAACGGTTGGCAAGAAAGGCTCACTACAATCTAAATGACCGACAAACCATCAACCACTTTACGGCTGGACTACCACGAGCGCTATTCATGAAAGTCTACAAACTTGACAAACCACACACGTTCAAAGACTGGAAAAGATGTGCCCTCCGATGACAAAAGCAGTACATTCACATGAAAGCGCGACTTGACAACTTCAAAAGTAAGACCCCCCCCATCATCAGCATAACCACGCTGGAGGCCGCCACCCCCCAATTGGGGTCCGCCATG
Organism: Lactarius vividus; assembly: GCA_021527035.1. NCBI lineage: Eukaryota > Fungi > Basidiomycota > Agaricomycetes > Russulales > Russulaceae > Lactarius > Lactarius vividus. The sequence goes on from JAKELG010000516.1 coordinate 6,919, forward strand.
AAGACCACCCCCCGTGCAACACGATCTGAACACCATGGACACTTCGGCAGACCAAACATGAGCCCAGGTTGCAGAAGTAGGGGACCCAAATCGCCCTTTCATCCCATGGCCCAATCGTGGAGGATTTGGCAGAGGAGGTGGACCACCACCCCAGGACATGAGGACAGTCATCTGCTACAATTATAACCAGGCAGGGCACTTCTCATGAAATTGTCAGCAACCCTGTCAGAAATCTACCACTAGTTGGATGACTGAAACTGACTACTACACACAGGAAGAACCGCAGAGCCAAGTGTTACGTCCTAGCAGGGACGTGGATTCGAGGGGTTCAATATCACACAAGTATCAAGCGAAGACGTCTATGGTCTTATTGCTATGAAATACAAGTGGTCTGGGGTGTGGCACAATGTGTGCCACTACTCTGTGATTAAGGCTCCTCACCCGAAGTGTCTAACACTTCTCTATACTCAGTCTTGCGAGTATACAGAGTCTAACAGGTGTGACGCGTTGATATAGTTCAACTGCAAAGACTTTGGGGTGTCCGGGTTAAGGACAGAGGTAGGGGATGCACAAGAAGAGGAGAGAGGCTAGGTCACACCAAAGAGCGAAGGCAAGGTTGCTAGATTGCAAACGAAGCCAAGTCTGGCTTCCTACAGTGTAAAGTACAGCTTTAAATAGGACGAGGTTCCAAACAACACAAACACAAGTCCACACAGAGGTAAAGAGTCAAAACAAGGTAAGGCACTGATGTAGAAGCGGAGTCTAGGGTGGCTATCATTGATAGCCCCTTTGGTAACAAAATAAAAGACAAATGGAGCAAAGTGAAACAAGATAACAAGAGTCACATACAAGAAAGTCCGAAGCGTCAGATCATAACACCAAGCAAGGATGGCCAACACAACACCTCCGCAACAACGAGCCAAGGAGTGGCTAGCTGGAGTGGCAGGGGAGACAGATGATGTAAAGGATCTTATTCTCCAAGAAATGTGGGGAAAGGAGGGTTTTCAGAACACCTGAACCCATTGGCCTGGGTGAGGGCAGTCAATTGTAACTCTGTAATCATGACTCGCTACCATTCGCTTCGAATTCCAGTCGTGATTCACACAAGTTATGCAATGGCCAATATCAAAGCATTAGTGGACTCAGGAGCCACGGACAATTTCATACGTCCCTCATTTGCCAAAAGGATGGGCCTCAGACTACAATCATTGGAACACCCATGAAAGATATGGAACATAGATAATACAGAAAATAAAGCGGGCAGTATCACCCACTATGTAGACCTTGATGTCCAGACTAACCAACAGAGACAGAAAATGCGCTTCTTAGTCACTGACATCGGAAGCGAGGATCTAGTACTCGGATATCCCTGGCTGGCAACCTATGAACCAACGATCAACTGGAGATACGCAACCATTCATGAACGAATGATGCCCATCGTAATCCAATCCCTCAACCCCGCAAAGGAATACCATGTCATCGGCACAGTCATGACCAAAGAAGAGAAACAAAATGTCCTAGAAGACCTTGGTGAGGATTGCCAGCTATGCACTATGGCAACAGAACTGGCCATTGAAGCTAAGCAGTTCCACGAAAAAGTTGAACTCCCATCCACTTACCAACAGTTTGCAAAGATCTTCAGCGAGGAGGCATCCCACTGTTTTCCACCATCTAGGCCCTGGGATCATGCCATCAAGTTCAAAGAAAACACCCCACAATCTATTGACTGCAAGGTCTACCCGATGATGCAGGAAGAGGACAACAAGTTGAAGGAATTCCTGGACGAACAGCTGAAAAAGGGATACATCTGCCCATTGAAATTGTAACGCTACCACGGCGTTAGTCTGACTAGGACTCAGTAAAGGTGTTCATGACTTAGCAAAGTTGATGAAGCCGTGCACTGGTCTCCAGAAGTCCATAGAATACCACTAAGGCGATCCACACGACACGACAGCCTAAGACAAGGAGGGCTACGATTCGTAGAGACAGAATGACTTGAGCCTTAGACTTGTAGGCCAAGGTAACAGATGACAGATGAGGCGTGAAGGCCCGAGTTCTGATGAGAAAGGTGGTATTCAAAAGAAGACCAAGATGGCGTTCTTGGTCTTCCTACACCCCTATTTATACATGTGAAAGGGTAGCTTTAAAGCTCCCCTATGAGTCCGATATCCTATGGTGTAAGTAGCTCGAACCCTACTACCGCTATCCTAGGAATGAGTCATACTAGCAATCACATGCTAGTACAATGTGGGTAAACCAATTCCATGACTAATTCCTACTTAATATTGTAGTCATAACCGTATAGTAAGAGTCCACTTCGTACCTTGTAAAGTCTGTCCGTTACATCACCCCCTTTTCAGCCGCAGCACCCACGACGCCAGTGAAGGCACGGTCCTGTCATCCATCCTTCCTGTACTTTCTCGATCCACTCCAACGTGCTGGCCATCTCAAGCTGGAACTTACTATGACTCATTTCCCCCTTAATCCCCCCAAGCGCAGCAGCGAGTTGGTGGAGCCGCTGCTCCATCCTCTCAGCCTTGTACACATATGAGTGATAGCAGTGGATCTCCGCTTTAAGGCTCGTGTCATGGAGCTCATTGATGGCACGGTCGAGTCGGGGGTGGTCGTGGTAACCGCCGGCAAAGAGGTGCATGCCCTCTTGAGGGTAGTGCTCCTTGCCGGTAGCCTTGACGTGTGGCTCGGTGTAGAGAGGCTGTGAGAACACCTTCTCGCTGTCCTCCGCAAGCCCGAGCACAATGGGGTCCGTGCCCATGATGACTTGGACGTACACAGCCTGACACGTCCATCCTTGTCCATTGTTGATGGGGTAGTGGACGAAGTCCTCCCCGTGGTTGTAGCGATACCCATGGGGTGGTGGCCCGAGGGTGGTGTGTTGGAGACAGAAGAGGGGGAATGGGGGCAGAGCATTGGCTCATATGCCACCACGGTACAGGGGGCGCCTGCAGGTGTCACAGCCGTACAGGGTTTTGGCAGGGTCATCTGTGTCGGTGGCTGTAGAGATGATGGGGTGCTCAGCTGGGTAGTAGTCCACTAAGCTCCCTTGGACTTGCTCGAGGATGGACTCCTCACCTCTTGCCGCTCCTTCTGCTCCCTCATCCACTCTCGTCACTTCCGAAGGACTTCTCTCCATCATTTGGCTGCCTTCCTCAGCTGCTCCCTCTGCCACTCCTCCGCTACCTGCCTCCACTGCTGCTCCTCCCGATACGCCTCCCAGTCACGTGTGGCTCATGTCTTGGACTTCTTCCTTGGTTCGATACTCGACTTGTACTGGCAGAGGTCGAGGTGAGGCACACGCAGACTCTGGGAGAGCTGCACAAAGCCTATCGACTTTGGCCATTGTGAATGGGACCTCATTGAGGTGTTGGCCGTCTTTGGTGAGGATCCACCAGGTGTTGGGGTTGCTGGTCCCATCGGCGTGGCTGGCAGGGATGGTGGATTGGAGGGCGGTTGCGAGTTCTTCGTAGGTGACGGGGCCTGTGTTTTGGGCAATGCGAGCAGTGGCCTCAGTGGCAGAGGGAATGGACATGGTTGAGAGTAGGGAAGAGAGGAAGCCAGGGTAAATGAGGGAAGAGGATGATGGAGTTCGACACAGGGTCTTCACTGTTCTTAAGTGATGTGTGTGTCGGGGGTTTAATGATTGGTACTCAGCTATGGCCTTGTCTGCAAACATGTCATTCTTGTTGACCCACTGATTCTCCAAGTCAGGGTACCCCTTCCATTTGATCAGGTACTGTAGACGTCTTCCTTTGCCAAAGTGCCGATGGTCCAGAACCTTCTTGACCTCATATTCTTCTTCTCTTCCTGCTAAATCCGGTGGCGGGTGCTGGAAATTTTCTCCATGCATGAGCGTCTCGCGATATAAGGAGTGAGAAGATCGATGTGGAAAATGGGGTGGATAGTCCACTGTGGGGGGAGATCCAGTTGATAGTTCACAGGTGACAGCACTCTGCTGATTTTGAACGGTCCATGCCTTTGCACCACTAACTTGGGAGTGGGTTGATTAGTGCAGAGGTGTCTTCCTTCGAGCCATACATAGTCTCCGACGTGGAGCTTTGGTGTATCTCAGTGTTTCACCCACAGGGATTGCACCTTCTTGATAAGGTCATGTGCCTCTCTCCTTGCTTCTCAGAATTGCTCAAGCCTTGTGGTGACCTGTGGGATAGGTGAAGGCTTATCGAGCCAATCAGTGTGGGGGTTGTATCCCATGAGGAGCGAAAATGGAGACTTCCTTGTTGCCTTGTGGGGCCAGTTGTTGTGTGCAAATTCTGCTATAGGCAGAAAAGCCACCCAGTTATCTTGCCGCTCGTTGGTCCAAAAGTGGAGATACTGTTCCAGCCATTGATTGGTTTGTTCTGACTGTCCATCTGTTCGGGGGTGGTAGGCCATTGATATGTTCTGCTGGATTCCTAGTATTTGACACAATTCTCTTGTGAATTTGGACACAAATCGGGGGTCTCGGTCACTGATGATTTTGGATGGTAGCCTGAAACGTCTAAATACATGAGTCACATACAATCCAGTGGTTTCCTTGGCCGATATTTCTTTGGTGCATGGGATAAATATCGATGCCTTCGTGCAGTCGTGGACCGTGATGGTGAGGATGGTGTCGTTCCCTTGTGAGTCGGGGAGCTTGGTGATGAAGTCCAACACTATGGTTTCAAAAGGTAATGCATCTTCCTTTGGAGTTATGGGCACTAGGGGGGCCTTGGTGGGGCGTGTGTTAACTTTATGTCATTGGCATTCCACGCACCCTTGTACATAGTTTCGCACATCCAATTTTAGTTCTGGCCACCAGTATCATCATTCCACTAGCTTCGTGGTCTTTGCAATGCCCGGGTGTCCATGTACTGGTGGATCGTGGTGTGCCAAGATGAGTTCCCATTTTTCTTTCAGTGAACTGGTGATGACATACTTTCCCTGTCAATACCATGCTCCATTGACATGCTTCAGCTGTTGTGGATCCACCCAATAACACAGCGTGATCTCCATTTGAGGGGGGTTTTATGTGGCTTCTACTGTGGTGGTTCTTACAAAGACATCATTGGGGAGTACTACGACATTTTCATTGTCTCGTTCTTGTAACGCCTACCACGGGCATTTGTCTGACTTAGACGCTGTTGTGACGTGGGTTCCCTCGGGGGTGAAACCTGTAGACGTCCGAGTGCTCGGGAAAGACTGCAGGATGGGGCCAATACGTGCCTGTAGAGTCCCTGTAGGTGTATAGCGTCTCTTGGATGGGGACGTTCGGTGGTGGACTGGGGACTTTGCGGATATACTCCCACTCAAGGTTATCGACGATGTAGTAGCAGTGAGTGGGGTGAGCGGTGCGAGAGTTGAGATATTCGAAGACGAGATGACACATGGTACCAGGCGGGTAAGTCACGGTCGGCTGATCTACCATTCACGAAGGAAGATGGAGATGAGGTCACGGGGATCCCTTCTTGGTCGCTGAGGGATATGCTGGAGCTAGTTCACTTAGGGACGTCTCGAGTCCCTAGTACAGAAGGCAAGTAGAAGATGTGGTATTCAAAGAAGACCAAGATGGGGATCCTGGTCCGTACTACTGCAAGCTTAAATACAAGTAAGGGAGTCAGTTCTGACTCCGCTCGAACCTACAAGCAGCCAATAGCGTAAGTACCGTAAACCCTAGTACAAGGGTCCTAGGGATCAGTCATCCTACTCGTAATATCATACACGTACAACAATAGAAACATCAGTCATCAGCGTAATCACAATTGCGTACAACAATAAGACACATCAGTCAGCCAGAACATGAGGCAGCGAGATCTGAAGTCCATGACGTATTACTACCAACGCGCTGAGTCATCACAAACACGTCAGAGTTCACAACCGGGCTGGGCAGTCCGAGAACGGAACGTAACAGTTCTCCCTGGTCATAGTCTGGTCTTCTCGATAGGGCGTTGGCTCTGCCATTCTTCTTTCCTGGTGTAACGTCTACCACGGACGCTAGCCTGACTTAGGCGCTGTTGTAACGTGGGTTCCCTCAGGGATGGAATCTGTGGTTGTCCGAGTGCTCGGGAAAGACTGCGGGATGGGGCCAATACGTGCCTGTGGAATCCCTGTAGGTGTACAGTGTCTCTTCGACGGGTACGTTCGGGGGAGGACTAGGGACTTTGCGGATGTATTCCCAGTCGAGGTTGTCGACGATGTAGTAACAGTGGGTAGGGCGAGCAGTGCGGGAGTTGAGGTATTCGAAGACGAGGTGACACGTGGTACCGGGTGGATAAGTCACGGTCGGCTGATCTACCATTCACAAGGGAAGATGGAGATGACGGTCACGGGGATCCCCTCTTGGTCGAAGAGGGATATGCCGGAGCTAGCTCACTGAGGGACTTTGCGAGTCCCTAGCACAGAAGACGAGTAGAAGTGGTGGTATTTGAAGAAGACCAAGATGGGGATCCTGGTCCGTACTACTGCGAGTTTAAATACAAGTAAGGGAGCCAGTTCTAGCTCCGCTCGAACTCGTAAGTAACCAATAGCGTAAGTAGCGTACTCTAATAATAGAATGCGCAGTCATCATCGTCATCCGAAACACGTACAACAATAGGAATCCTCAGTCAGCACCGTAATCATCATCACATACAACAATGGCGAGCATCAGTCATCCAGACACGAGGCAGCAAGATCCGAAGTCCATGACGTATTACTACTAACGTGCCGAGTCATCACGAACACGTCAGAGTCCACAGCCGGTCCGGGCAGTCCGGGACGAAACGTAACATCACCCCCTTTTCAGCGTCAAGCCCCAGCTTGACCACGCATGATGGCGAGCGGGTTGGTGCCTACCTCGCGGAGGGCCCTGATGCGGGCGATCTCCTCGGCATCCTGCCCCGCCTTGGGCCCTCGATGGAGTGAGGCCCGAACATTCTCGATGCGGTCCACTGCATGCGCTCGCTGAAGTCTGGCGACACACCTGTTGCGCTCGATCTCTATGCGCTCCAGCTTCATCTGCTCCGCCGCCAGCCGGTGTTGCTGCCCTCGCCATCCCAACGTCATACAACGGTAGCGATGGACTTTGGCCATGAGAGTTGCGTCCTTCATGTGGAGGAGCGCTTGGTCGACCGAGTCCACTAGTCCTGCATCGGAGAGCAGGAACGTGAGATCGTCGTCGGTGTAAGTGGGGGCAGAGGACTGTTCGTCGTAGTAGGGGACTGCGTGGACGGGCTTCCCGTACTGTTGGTTGCATCCGGCCCTGAAGGCCAAGACGAAGGGGTCGGCGGTGAGGATGAGCTGAGTATACCGGGCCGGCCAAAGACGTTCCTGAGCATCTCGAATCTGAAAGGGAATGTAGTGGACTCCCCTGTTGAACTGATACCCCCTTGGGGGTGGCGTCTCCGCACGACTCTCGGTCTCCGACACAGATTCCTCTTCCGAATCGCGGCGAAGCGCGGATGGATGTGGCGTCGGTAGTGTGATAGCTTCCCCGGTGGGTCCGCAAAGCGGGGGGGTTTCCAAGTGTGTAGTGGTGAGATGGGTGGCGTAACGTAAATACTGATGCGCTTCGAGGCGTTCCACTGGGTCGTACGGATCCCCGCCTTCGTCGGGTCCCGGTGGAGATGCTGGTCGGCTGGGTACGTACCCCTGTTCGTCGCCCGCTGGAGTGGGCGCTCGGGTCGGGACGTAGTGGTCTCCGAGGTAGCTGGGCTGGTTGCTCTCGGAATAAACAGTGGGGGTCGGCGAAGGAACTGGGGATGGCCCGGGGGAAGGAGGACGACTTCCTCGTTGGTGAAGGGCGAGGGTAGACGACAGGGGTGACGATGGCGCGGATGGTACTCGGTAAGGTGTGGATAGTTCGTCATTGACGACATAGCGAAAGTTGATAGGGGACTGAGAGCGCATTAGCAGTGGAGGTGGGAGAAGAGGATGGGGACGTCTCTTGGGATTTCCCTGCGCTTATATGTATTTCGCGAGCGGGGTTGGAATTTTTAAACTCCCGAATTGCTTCGTCTGCAAATACGTCATCCTTATCGACCCACTGGTTGTCCGAGTCGGGATATCCCTTCCATTTGACCAAATACTGCAATTTGCGACTTCTGCCGAACCGCCGAGAGTCCAGAATTTTCTCGACTTCGTATTCCTCTTCGCCGCCGACTAGATCCGGTGGCGGGCGCTGATAGTTTGGTCCGTGCGTGGGTGTTTCGCGATAGGGCGTAAGGAGATCCACATGAAACACCGGGTGAATCTGCCATTGCGTGGGAAGTTCTAGGCGGTAATTGACTGCGGACATCACCTGAGTGACTTTAAAAGGACCATGGCGTCGTGCCGCTAACTTTGCCGTGGGTTGATGCGTGCGTAAGTGGCGTCCTTCTAGCCACACTTGATCCCCGACTTGGAACTTGGGCATATCTTTAGCCTTGATCCACCCCTGCTGCGCTTTGATCATCAGTGATTGCGCGCGCTGTCGGAGTTCCTTGAACTGTTTGACCCTGAGCGCTACCTGCGGAATCGGTGATGGCCTATCGGTCCAATCAGCGCGGGGGTTGTATCCCATAAGGAGCTGGAAAGGGGATTCTTTAGTGGTTTCGCTGGGCCAATTGTTATGGGTGAACTCAGCCATGGGGAGATAGTGTATCCAATCGTCTTGTCGTTCGTTGACCCAGAATCGAAGGTATTGTTCCAGCCATTGGTTTGTTCGCTCCGATTGTCCGTCGGTTCGTGGGTGGTAGGCCGTGGAGATGTTTTGTTCGATGCCTAGGATTTTGCACAGTTCATGCGTAAACTTTGACGCAAATCGAGGATCTCTGTCGCTGATGATCTTTCCGGGTAGACCGAATCTGGGGAACACGTGTTTGACGTAGAGGGCTGCCGTTCCTTCTGCCGATATCTCTTCTTGGCATGGGATGAATAGGGACATCTTTGTGCAATCATGATCCGTTATCGTGAGAATCGTGTCGCAGTTCTGTGCTTCGGGAAGTTTAGTGATGAAATCGAGCGCTATAGTTTCAAAGGGCATAGCTTCGGGTTTTGGGAATATTGGGCGTAACGGTGCCTTGATTGCCCTGGTGTTGACCTTGATCCTTTGACAGTCGGCGCATCCTTTGACGTAGTCCATAACTTCATTCCTTAGACCTGGCCACCAGTAGTATCGTTCTACGAGTTTGATGGTTCGGTTGATCCCTGGATGTCCGTATACTGGAGGGTCGTGATGGTTTTTGATGAGCTCTCGTTTTTCCAGGAGCCCTCCTGTCACCACTCGTCGTCCGTCTTTGTACCAGGTGCCTTCGATTTTCTTTAGTCCGTGTGGGTCTATCCACGGGCGGAGTCTATCGTCGTCCTGGGCGTATACCGGATTTGTTTTCTCCATTTCCTGTACTGATATGGTGGCGTTGATTCGGAGAGGGTCTTCCGTCGTATCTATTGCTGCGGCCCTGACAAAGATGTCGTCGGGTAGTACCACGATTTGATCGTTATCTCCTTCCCCTTGGTCGTAGTCCGGGCGTCTAGATAGGGCATCGGCTCGTCCGTTTGCCGTTCCCTTGATGTGGTGAATCTCGATGTCATATTCTGAGAGTTCTAGTACTTCCCGTCGCTACTCGGCGACTTATCTTTTGCGGGGAGCGCCAATACTGGAGGTTCATGTGGTCCGAGAATACTTTGATCTTGTGTGGGGATCCTGCCAGGTAGTGGCGCCAGTTTCGGAAGTGCCTTGACGATTGCTAGGAGTTCGAGGTCGTAGATATCGTAGTTCCGTTCTGCTGCGCTGAGAGTGTTCGAATAGTAGGCGATAGGGTGTCTTTTGCCGTCTTCTTTGCGTTGGAGCAGTACTGCTCCTATTGCGAATCCTGAGGCATCTACTTCGAGCTCGAATTGATCTTCTAGCTTGGCGTGCGCGAGGACTGGTTCTTCCGTGACGAGTTTCTTAATTTTGTCGAATGCTTCCTGTTCTATTGCTGTCCATGTCCATTCCAGTGTCTTTTCGTGTGAGTTTGTTAAGGGGACGAGCGTGTGTGGCGAAATTTCGAATGAAAGCGCAGGTAAAAGTTGCAGAAGCCTAGGAACGATCGCACCTGTTTGACGTTTTTGGGGTTTGGCCAGTCTTTGATGCCGGAAATTTTGACGGGGTCCATGCGTGTCACCCCCTTTTCAATGATTACCCCCAGGTAATCAATGCTTGGTGCGTGGAAGATGCATTTTTCCGGTTTGAGGAATAGGTCATTTTCTTCTAGTAAGTCCAGGATGTCGTGTACCGCCTCGATATGTGCTTGTTCCGTGGATCGGGTTGCTATGCCTATGTCGTCCATATATACTCTGATGATCGTACCTTTTGTTTCGTGATACGCGATAAGGTCTTTGCAGATTTCGTTCATCATAGTTTGGAAGGTCGCCGGAGAGTTGGTTAGCCCAAAGAACATTACCGTTGGTTCGAAGAGTCCGTATTTCGTTTTGAACGCAGCCTTTTCCTGGTCTCCTTCTTTGATCCTTACGTTGTTGTAGCCCCAGCGAATGTCCAGTTTGGTGAATATGAACGCTCCGCTTAGGTCTGCGATAAGTTCCGGGATGAGCGGGAGGGGATATTGGTTGCGTATAGTCCAGTTGTTGATGTTCCGGTAGTCCTGTACAGGGCGTAGTTTTCCGTCCTTCTTTTTGATGAAGAAAAAGGATGATGCATACGGGGATTTAGAGGGTCTGATATACCCTTTGGCCAGTTGTTCGTCGATCCATTCCTTGAGCGCTTTGTCTTCCGTTTGACTCATTGGGTAGATCTTGCAGTCGATCGTGTCTGGCGCATTCGGTTTGAAGTCGATTGCGTGATCCCAGGGTTTTGACAGCGGGAATCGATTAGATTCTTCTTCGCTGAAAATCTTGACATGTCGTTGATATTCTTCTGGGACCGCTTTCTTCTCCGTATATTGCTTGGCTTCTATCGCCATTTCGGTCGACATTGTTGCGCGTAGGCGAGTGTCTTCGGGGTCGCATTCCCGTCGCAGTTGTTCTTCGATTTTCTGCTTGTTAGGGAGTAGTAGCTTTTCGAGTACGAGTCGTGCTATAACCGGATCTATTCGTGGTCTTGTGGGGTTGATGGTGCGGAGGACAACGGGATACTCAGCTTCGTTAAGCGTGGCCGTCGCCCATTGGATATTAGGTTGGAAGGTTGCCAACCATGGATATCCTAATATTATATCCTCCCCTCCTACGTCGGTTACTAGGAATCGCATTTCTTTGATGACTCCTTTAGTTTGTACTTCTAGATCCACGCAGTGGGTAATCTTGCCTCCCTTTGTTGTGCGTGCCGTCAATATTCCAGATCTTTCGATGACGGTCTAGTTCTTTGAGGCCTAGCCTCATTCTCTTGACGAAGTCCGGATGTATGAAGTTGTTAGTGGCTCCGGAGTCCACTAGTGCTCGTTTGTCGGCCATGGCGTAACTTGCGCGCAATGAAACTGGAACATGCATAGATTGATAGCGCGTTATGAACACAGAGTTACACCGTAATGCCCTCACCCAGGCCGTCGGGTTTAGGCGCTTTGAAAATCCTCTCGCCCCAATAGGTCCCGAACTACCAAGTCCCTGGCTTCATCGTCAAGGTTTCGAACTCCGTTTATCCAGCTGGTCGCCCGTTCTTGTGGCGTATCAGTGGTGGCGCGGGCGCCGCGGCTACTGCCGCCGTCATCTTCGAATTGGATCAGAGGTTCGTCTTGGACGCTCTGGACTTCTTCTATGAACGCCCCCTTCCTTGGCGGGGTTGCCAGTTTGCGTTGGTGCGCGGTTTGCGAGGTTGGCGGCAATCGCGGGACATGTGTCCGAGCTTTCCACAGTTGTAGCAGTTGATGTTCTTCATGTCTACGACTCCTTTCCCTTGGGAACGCCCTCCCTGTGACGTGTACGGAGGTCGAGCGTAGTCGATTTCCTCAGAGCCTGCGAGTCGAGCGCGGACTCTTCCCGGAGTGGTGTCCATGGCTTCCGGGTGGCTCCGGAATGCTTGCCACCCCTGACGTGGCTGCTGCGGGCGATTTGGAGCGCTGAAAGTTCTGAGGGAGGTATTGCCTGGCTTACCGGGTCCCGGGGGTTTACGTCCCCCCAAACGCGTTTGCAAATGCATCCACTTGCGCTGCTGCTCGAGCGCGGCTGTTTTCCATTGAGCATACGTGTTTGGGCTGTGGAAGTTATACGCGTTCTTGTAGAGTTCCACCGGGAGTCCTCCGGTAAACTTGTCGAGGACTAAGGAGTCGTCGAAACGGTATCCTGCTTCTCTGACCGCTTTTTCGAATTTGGCGACGTATGAGTCGATATCTTGTCCTTCCATTCGGAAGCCTTTCTGCAGTTCCTGTTGCGCCCGTTCTTTTTCGAGCGTGTCCGCGAATGTATTGCGGAAGCCGAGTTCAATGGCTTCCCAGATCCATTGGTCGTAGGGTCCATGCTTAGCTTTGTATGCCTTGACCCATTTGGTGGTAGACAGGACCCATTCGTTAACATGATCTCCTTGGATGTAGGTGAGGAAGATTAGTGCTTTACGATAAGGGAGGGTGAACGCAGGGTTGTCGTAGTTGGTTTCCACGAACAGTTCCCATTGAGTGAGGAATTGTTGGACTTTAGTGCGGTCTCCGGTGAATACGAGGGGTTCCTTGCCCATGAATTTCTCGGGTTTGGTTCCGCTTGAGACGTTTGGCCCGGTAAAAAGGGGTCTTCCTGGATCTCCTCCTCCGTCATCTCCTCCTCCACCTCCGTGTCCTTCGGGTGGGGGTCCTCCTCCGCGACTAATACGTGCGGGTTCCTGGAATGTAGTTGGTTGTTCGGTGATTGTGGTGGTCATGTCTGTAGGGATGGACTCAGCTAGTAATCCCAATTGCGCTTCTTCTTCTTCTGCTTGTGCTTCGAGGATACGGAATTTCCTCGGGGTTGCTTCCCAAGGATGGGGAGGGTGCGGGTGTCTTGGGAGTAGGGGAGCGGAACTGGTTCTTCTTCTTGTCCGTCGATAGGTCCCCACTGATCTCTGGTAGTTGTTTCGCTTTGACGAATATCGAGGTGAAGGCCTGATCCTGCGGGTCTGACGACTTGTAGTTTGCCGTGGAGTTCGTCCCACCTGATTTCTGTCCAACAAGTGTGGTCGAAGTTGAATTCTACCGGGATGAGTCCGGTTTTGCCGTCCTTGTAAGTGTAAAGGACTACGTAGCCTGGGTCTCCTTGTTCTGTCTGCCAAAAGGCTCCTTTGAGGTATTGTTTAGGGACGTTGCGTTCCCCTCTTCGGTCGATGTGATACGGTCGGAACTGGGATCCAAAGATCGCGAGTTGTTACTGCGGAAGCCACGTTGAAGGATCTTGGTCTTAATGTAACGTCTACCACGGACGCTAGCCTGACTTAGGCGCTGTTGTAACGTGGGTTCCCTCGGGGATGGAATCTGTGGTTGTCCGAGTGCTCGGGAAAGACTGCGGGATGGGGCCAATACGTGCCTGTGGAATCCCTGTAGGTGTACAGTGTCTCTTCGACGGGTACGTTCGGGGGAGGACTAGGGACTTTGCGGATGTATTCCCAGTCGAGGTTGTCGACGATGTAGTAACAGTGGGTAGGGCGAGCAGTGCGGGAGTTGAGGTATTCGAAGACGAGGTGACACGTGGTACCGGGTGGATAAGTCACGGTCGGCTGATCTACCATTCACAAGGGAAGATGGAGATGACGGTCACGGGGATCCCTCTTGGTCGAAGAGGGATATGCCGGAGCTAGCTCACTGAGGGACTTGCGAGTCCCTAGCACAGAAGACGAGTAGAAGTGGTGGTATTTGAAGAAGACCAAGATGGGGATCCTGGTCCGTACTACTGCGAGTTTAAATACAAGTAAGGGAGCCAGTTCTAGCTCCGCTCGAACTCGTAAGTAACCAATAGCGTAAGTAGCGTACTCTAATAATAGAATGCGCAGTCATCATCGTCATCCGAAACACGTACAACAATAGGAATCCTCAGTCAGCACCGTAATCATCATCACATACAACAATGGCGAGCATCAGTCATCCAGACACGAGGCAGCAAGATCCGAAGTCCATGACGTATTACTACTAACGTGCCGAGTCATCACGAACACGTCAGAGTCCACAGCCGGTCTGGGCAGTCCGGGACGAAACGTAACACCTGGGATGTGGTGAATCTCAAAATTGTATTCCATTAGTTTGAGTACTTCCCTTGCCACCCTTTGGCTTATTTTCTGCGGAAGTTTCCAGTATTGTAGATTCATATGATTGGAATAAATTTTGATCTTGTGCAGTGATCTGGCTAGCAGTGGTCACCAGTGTCTGAGTGCTTTGACTATGGCGAGGAGCTCCAGGTCGTATATGTCGTAGTTCCGTTCTGCCTCAGTCAGGGTGGCAGAGTAGTATCCGATTGGATGTCATTTGCTGTCTTCCTTCTTCTGCAATAGGACTGCTCCAGTTGCAAACCCTGAGGCATCTACTTCCAGTTCAAACGGGTCTTCTAGCTTGGGGTGAGCAAGCACCGGTTCTTCTGTTACCAGGGTCTTAAGCTTTTCGAATGCCTGGTTTTCTTCGTCTGTCCATTTCCACTCCGTGTCCTTCCTCATAAGTTTGTTGAGAGGTTTGGCGTGTGTGGCGAAACCACAAATGAAAAGCCAGTAAAAATTACAGAAGCCTAGGAAGGAGCGTACGTTCACGGACCTTGGTTGGTGTGGGCCAGTTCTTAATGCCTGAGATTTTTACTGGGTCCATGCGTGTTACCCCCTTTTCAAGGATTACCCCCAGGTAATCCATTCGCAGTTTGCTGAACAGGGCACTTCTCAAGTTTGAAGTAGAGGTTGTGTTCTATCACAACCTGTAGTATGTCGCATACTGCTTCTTCGTGCTCTTTTTGCCCTGCTGGTTCTTTTGTTGCAATGCCTATGTCGTCCATATAGACCCTGATTGTTGTTCCCAGTTCTTCGTGTTTGTGATGGTGTCTTGATAGATGGTGTTCATCATCATTTGAAACATTGCCGGAGAGTTGGTGAGTCCAAAGTACATAACCGTCAGTTTCAAAGAGACCGTACCATGTTTTGAAGGCAGCTTGTGTTCGTCGGCCTTCTCTGATCCATACATTGTTGTACCCCCATCGGATGTCGAGTTGGTGTATGTATGGGCTTGACTAAGATCTGTGATTAGGTCTGGGATAAGGGGGTAACAGATACTGGTTTGCGAATAGTGACGGCATTGATCTCCTGTAGTCTTGCACTGGTCGGAGCTTCCTGTCCTTCTTCTTAAGAGAAGAAGGATGACGCATAGGGTGACTTCGATGGATGGATATACCCCTTTTCAGTTGTTCATCTAGGAACTCTCAGTTTGATGTCCTCTTCCTGCATCATTGGATAGACCTTGCAGTCAATGCTGCCAGGGTGTTTTCCTTGACTCGATGGCATGATCCAGGGTCTGGATGGTGGGAAGCAATAGGATGCTTCTTCGTTTCTAAGATCCTTGCAAATGGTTGGTAGGTGGATGGGAGCTCGACTGTTTCGTGAAACTGCTTAGCTTCAATGGCTAGTTCTGTGCCATGGTTGTAGCTGGCAGTCTTCGTTCAACTCTTTCTAGGGCATTTTGTTTTTTCTTCATCAGTTTGATTGCTCCGATAACGTGATATTCCTTTTTGGGTTGAGAGATTGGATTACCACGGGCATCATTTGCTCGTGGATGGTTGCATATCTCCAATTGATCGTGGGTTCATCTGTTGCTAGCCAGGGATATCCAAGTACAAGGTCTTCGCTTCATATTGGTGACCAGGAAGCACTCTTCTGTCTTTGTTGGTTAGTCTGAATGTTGAGGTCTATGTATTGGGTGATACTGCCCGCTTTATTTTCTGTATTGTCTATGTTCCATATCTTTCGTGGGCATTCCAATGGTTGCAGTCTGAGACCCATCCTTTGGCAAACGAGGGGCGTATGAAGTTATCCGTAGCCTCTGAGTCTACTAGTGCTTTGATATTGGCCATTGCATAACTTGTGTGAATTTGACTGGAATTCGAAGCGAACGGTAGCAATCATGATTACAGAGTTACAATTGACTGCCCTCACCCAGGCCAATGGGTTCAGGCATTCTGAAAACCCTCCTTCCCCCACATTTCTTGGAGAATGAGGTCCTTTACATCGTCCATCTCCCCTGCCACTACAGCCAGCCACTCCTTGGCTCGTTGTTGCGGGGGTGTTGTTAGTTGCTCTAGCTTGGCTTTGTGGTTCCTCTTGGGTTGTAGTAGTTGGTCTTGGTCATTCAACTGGTCGTGGGTCTCTGACAGGGCTGTTGGCAATTTCGTGAGAATGCCTGTTTGGTTACAGTTGTAGCACACAACTGTCCTCAGTCTCGAGGTGGCAGTCCACCTCCTCTTCCAAATCCTCCTCGATTTGGTTGTGGGATGAAGGGGCGGTTTGGGTCTCCCACCTCCGCAAACCTGAGCACGTGTTCAGTCTGCTGAGGTGTCCATAGCATTTGGGTCGTGTTGCGCCAGGAACGGCCTTCGTGGTGGACCCCAATTGGGGGGTTGTGGTCTCCAGTGTGGTTGTGCAACGATGGGGCATTTTGTTTTTGAAGTTGTCGATCGCACCTTCATATGAATATATGTTTTTGTCATCGGAGGCACATCTCTTCCAATCTTCAAACATAGCGGTTCGTCAAGTTCGTAGACTTTCATGAATAATGCTCGTGTAGTCCAGCTGTGAACCAGCTGATGGTTTGGCGGTCATTCAAATTGTAGTGAGCCTTCCTCACTAGTCGTTTGAATTGGACCACATATGCATCGATATCCTCTCCTGTCATTTTAATCCCTTTTGCAGTTCTGCTTGGGCTTTGTTCCTCTTCTAGGATATTGGAGAATCATTGGCAACTCGGTTTGCGATGTGATTCCACAAGGTTTGGGAGTATGGCTTACTC
>JAKELG010000517.1:0-23749 GCA_021527035.1 Lactarius vividus
TCGGACGCGATAGCAAACCAATGGTCATCGTGCCGTTGCGCCTTTGCAACGATACTGGAAACTATAGCTGAGATGTACACGGGATTTACACCACCCCCGCTATTACCCCAGCCTCTTATAAGACGCGCAATTCTGGCAGATTGCACATAATGACATTCAGACACGATTCTGCTGAAAATCCGCTGAAATGCGTAAGGAATGTCCTCCAGATCGATGGCCCTCGCACAGACGACAGCTCTCCGACTTTTGACTGGTTCAGGTAACAAATCGGACGAGAAAGTGCGGTCCGACAATCCGACCAATGCGTTCAAAAGCTTCCATTGTTGCTCGCCACTGAGACTGGGCAGAGGATCTTCGACCACCTTGGAGCTGCGGAAGTCGGGTAAGCCGGAAAAGAAGCGCTCCAGTTCGTGATCTTCGTCCAAACTGTCAAACGTCCACAGAAATGCGCGTGTATCAATCTCCGATGGTACATTTAGAGCGGTCTCCTCGGCCGCCTTCTGCATGCCCTGCACAAGTAGTTCGCGAGATCTTTCATCCAAGGTCCGAAAGCGATCGTAGGCATCAAAACTGAAGCAACTCGAATAAGTAAGCTTCCGAAGAGCCCGAATACAAGACATGATATTCCAATGACGATGTGTGATGCTGGCAATGAGAGTGGGGTGTAGTATGGGCTGTTATGACAGAAGATCGGCATGAACGTGATGCATCCGTACAGAGTGGTGCAAATGCTGACCCATGAAAGTGCCAACTTGAAAACCGTGAGATTAACGTTCCAGAGGAATACAATGAGGCCGGCAAAGAAAAGGAACAAGGAAATGTGGAGAAGCGTGGGTAATGCCTCAACCGCCCAAGGAAGGAGAAACTTGTCGACGCCTTCAGCAAAGAACGCGCGGATCCTTGCTCGCTTGTGGGGACTGTAACGTGGCTGAGTAATCTTGAGGTATCTTCTTGCCCACTGTTGGAGCAACGTCGCAAGCAGAGCGCAAGAAATGCTGATGACCAAGCTCAAGAACCAAAGCGAATTGACCCAGACGGCATAGGTTGGTGGAGAGAATGGAGGTGGGGAAGAAGGGAGGGAAATGTTGGATTGATTCGGGTTGGAAATGGTCTGATAAATGTTTGCGAGGTAGAAGTTGGAGGTGTCCTGTGGATTTGGTCGAATGTCCTGAATAGACACTGAGATAACGATGCGACGCAGCAGAGAATAAACCAGTCTATGATAATTACTGTAAGTTGGTGTCAAGTACGGCATTGGACGATGGAGACGCACAAATATAAGATCCCATCAGCATCCGCTTTCCATCCTTCAGCCATCTTCTTGTCCTCTTCCGAAGCCATTTCTAAATACATTGAAAAAATGGGCCCGGAGCCATCGACAAAGTTAGACACGCCCTGGGATGCTTGATTCTCCGCCGACTGGGGTGGGTACTGGTAGTCACCTGTGGGAGCGTCAGTGACGGGGATAGAGTAAAGTGGGAGAAAAGTACCTGTTCGTGGGCCTATCCCTGCCTCCATTATATTGATATCTTCGTGAGGAGCTCGGGGCATCGAAGATTACTGTATGGTGGTAGTTGCCCTTGAGTTGGTCCTGCCTTACGTCTTCGTCTCGGGCTCGGGCACTGACTTCGGCGTCACTTCCCTTATGTCTGTTGGATCACTAATTTTGCCGTCTCACTCTCGTTATGTGCTACACTCTTATTCGCTGCACTCTGTCAGGTGCCCCAAGTTACGGTCGCCCTTCCTACCTGGTGAAGAGAGAGAAACGGAAGGGACGAAAATGTGGGACGAGAAAATGAGGGCACACTGACTCATCTACCGACGACGTACACCCCAGTACTTACCGAATATTAATCGGTATTGAACCATTTGATATGAGTCCTTCCAATCTAGCCCTTCTATTCCTTGTTGAGGACGGAGAACACGAACGCCGAAAAACGAATCCTGGTTTCAATCCCCTCCACCCTCAGAAACATTCTACTCTAGTGTTATCAGGATGCTCGATGCCGCTCTCACTGGCAAGAAGTGGCCCGTCTGCCAGTTGTCACAGACAATATTGAGTTAGAAACGGCTACCCAGGTGCGTGCAGAAGCTTCCGTGTCATTGCCAAGCACGTTCATCAGGTTGCAGTGACTCAAAGCTAGAAATCGAGACACCTCATCACGCCCACATCCTGCAACACCTATACCTCGAATTATGTTTACGGTTCAGCACCTCTCTGTGACCGTCTACAACTGTCTACCAACATCAATCACTCGACCATCTCCGGACGTGATTCTCGTGCATGGACTAGGTCGGGATATCCCTGCCCGGGACCTATTATTCCAAGTCTCCCACTCCTACGCTTCTAAGTTACTCCAGGAGGATATTCCGGAATTTTGACTACGCCCTTAAGTTTTCCTACACCCGCTGCCAGGCCTAACGTCCCGCCCATGGGTCTTGCTTCGCGCGAGTACGCCGCAGTCGAGAACACTGCCTCACATGCGCCTCATTTGCTGTACAACCCATTCCTTTCCACGTTTTACCCCCAACTGTGCCAATCAAGCGACGCCCGCGCACGTTCGCAACCCATTCAAGGTGCGGGCTCCATCGCCGTACAACTCATTCTCGCTAACCATGTCGCCATATAACCCGCACGTGCACAGCTAGACCGCACACGCAAAATTTCCACACCTTCACCTTGCGCTCTGGCCCCATGACGGGATCTGCCGGCCCTGCCACGTGCACCACCTCATGAGTTGGCGCCGGAGGCCTCTGCGTCGCCTACTTCATTGTTGGTAATTGACGTGGTGTCTTCACTTTCCCAGGTCTCGTCGTCATGCTTCTCTCTTCTGTGCTGCCAACCCACTCGTCTCGACATCGTCATAAGTGCACAGACCCTTTTTGCACGGGATCCTTCCATCTGGCGTCAGAAAGCACATAGACGGCCACCTAAGTGCTTGCAGAAACTTCCACGCCATTTCCAGGTACGGTCATCAACCCACTAAATAAGAACTGAAACTCGTCACCCACAGCTTCCCACTCTACCGAAGTTTACACATTTCGTCACGGTATTTGCTCAATGTAATAGGATCAGATGGTGATATCAAGAACCCTATAGGAATATACCCTACATCGCACACACGCATCGAAGAAAGAAATGAAGCACAAACCGATCGATGATATCAGAAGTAAGTGCGCCCTGCACGAGGTCTGGAAGCGGCTGCGGCTATACCAGCGACAATAGACACTTCTCCAGTTTCCCAGAATCTAGATCGACACTTCCAGTGATTAGGCTGGGTGAACGAGCTTTTATACGGAGACTAACTTTGATGACCAGCTCGAGGGGCCCCTCATCAGAAAGTAACTTCCCTCGTGTACGCCGTGCTGGAACAATTTTCCCATGCATGCGGACCTTCCACGCCTCAGTCGTAAGGTTTGTGCTTCTATATGCGGGGTGGTCAACGACCTCTGCAGCGCCTGCCAAGTATGCATCATAACCTTCACCTGTGGCCCATCCGAGGCGCGAAACCTTCGCTGTATGACTCACTCTCATCCTCTGCACAATTATATCATACCTTTTCCGTAACTTACATGGAGATTCCAAAACTGAAGACACTATTATATAGCAGCAACCATCCCAACATCCCCAGTCACCCGGCTAAGCTTTGCAACAACGCTAGCAACCCGCTTGACACGATCACGATCACCTTCTCCACAAATAGCACCTCCGGGAACAGCCCCAATTATTATGTACTCAGGCGATGGTAGATCGAGCCTGGGTGCCACGATCCGTACTCTCCGCATTGCCGGCAGCAAAGCAGGGGCCACGCTTACTTCCCATGCGCCGGCAATTTTACCTTCGACGGTGGAACGCAGCTCCAACTCTTCGATTCCGGGAAGCTTCTCTAGTAGCTCCCACCAATACGACTCCGACAGGTCTTTTTTTGTATACGAGAACTTCTCCGGATGAGGGGAGGGTAAATCGATCACTAGCTTGCGCGCCTGGGCCACACCTAGCGCAACAAAAGTGGGACAGTGAATTACCTCCACTCGTGTTTGCTCCTCCAAACGGCCTCCATTCTGCAAAGAGACAGAATTCGGCATCCTCCCAGGCCGTGCCCGCGTTCCCAGTCCACAGGCGAAACCGGCCTTCCTTCTGCTCTCCTGAGAAATGGATGTGTCGGAATCCGTCTGCAGCTCTAAGGAGCGGTGAAAGACCTTCGATTCACTCCTCATGACCAATCCAGTCACAGAACTCCGGTAGATGTAGCTCCAGTCGCCTCTTTGCCCCCGCGTTCAATAACAGCGACTGATTCAGTAGTGTAAAAGGTTTGAGAAAATTGCCTGGGTGCACTATCAAGCTCTCAAGTTGTGGCATATGTACCGACGAGGCGCGCAGTTTGTCTAGGTCTAAGTTGCCCCATAAGAAAGCAAGAGGATGAAACTCAAAATGAGTAAGTGCGGACATCTGACGGAGAACATCGAGAAGTTCAAAGGACGGGATTGACTCTGTGCTCGTGAAAACGGGTGACACCGCGGAGGAGCCAGTGTGGCGCGACAATTTGGCAATCCGCGGTGAACTGCAGGTGGCGAATCGGGGCGGATAGTATGCTGACTTCCTGTAAGGCAGAGGGAGCCGGCTCGCGTGAAATCTGAGAGAAGTAGGATAATATCTTTGTGATCGTGGGCCCAGGGACTTATCCACAACGGCCTGCTGATCCCTTGGAGTAATTTCGGTGTCGAAGTCCATCAGCATTGTTTGAGAGCGTTCTATGAATACCTTGATCCAACGTAATGACAATCCGCCGGTGATGGAAGTCCATAGTGGAGCATGGCTAAGCGCAATTGAGCATGTCTCCGGAGACAGCATGTGTCTCTGTCCGCCTCGACGGTTCCCAACAATCTGCCGTCTGCCCTCCAGTCTACGATGTGCTCCTGGACCTTTCCAGTACAAACGACGAGCTACACGTACTGGAGGTCTCCCATGCCGGTGTCGAGAAGTGGCTATATAAGGCAGTGGGAGATCACACCCTCAGAGAAGAGTGCTTTCTCGGAGTGTCACTTTTCCGAAATTCTACAGCATTCTAAAGACCATCGTCCTCCTGGGCTCGGAACGATACATAACTTGTCAGTCTCCTATTCTATAAGTTGATTACGAATCCGAACCTCTATATTTTCGCCTGTGTCGACGATCTGCGTCGTATTCGTACCTCCGTCTGCGCTTCTGTGTTTCGTATCTCTCTTCCATTCTTTTTATCTACGCTTCCCCCCTCGGGTCGGCATCTATTCCTCTCTACAACATTGTAGCCGTACGTCATCCGCGTCTCTCTCCGCTTCACCTCCTGACACACCTCACTCTCCATGCAGACTCAGCCTACCACTACATCAGCCCACTCAACTCCGCATCGTAGGCGACATAGCCAACAATATTGACGCGATGGCCTGCCCGACCAGGCTATATTACCTTTAACCCTCCTCTTTGGTCTCGACTCTGTCCTCGTGCTCCTATTCATTGCGCTCTTCCAGATGTTCTTAACTGGCGGGCTTGACGACCTGTGCCTATGGCAGCACGCAGACGTAGACGCCACGGTACGTGTCCACGACCCACGTCGGTCCACAGGACTGCGCTGCTGTTCAAATGCCTCGCGGGGAGCGTGTAGGCCCTCTTCCCGTCCCTTTAGCTTGGCGCCAAACCTGTAGGAACTGGGTTGTCGAGAATTGGGCTAGAAGCTGAAGAAGGGCGATTTGGTGGATCGGAAGGCGTCAGGAGATCTGCGTTGTGCTGGAGGGCAGGGGAAACGGGGAGGGAGGCAGAGGAAAGGGGTGGGGTGGATGTCAAAGTTGCGGAAGTAGAGCGGGGTATTATTATAACAGAGCCGTCAGCGGTCGCTGGATCTGGGGAGGTGACAGGAATGGAGAAGCCCTCGGTGGCCGTCTTATGAGTGGTCCAGGGATGGAAGTCATCAAGCGATGGCATATCCGTAGAACTTTCGACGGTGTGAGGTAGGGCAGGTACGGACGATGAAGGCACATCAGGGCTGGTAACAGAAGCAGGGAGAGGCGCATCGTTATCGTGCAGGACAGAATGAGCTAAGGTTATGGAGTCAGAGTCGTGAATATGGCTAACGACGTTGCACCGTGGATACCAGGTTGGGTCGGTCAGAACGCCATGCCAATAACTGGTGGAGGCAGAGAATTGTGTTGGAGCAGAATCGGTATCTTGATGAAGAGCGATGTATACGTTCCGAATCGGTCTGAGGATGTGTGTCGCCATCTGCCGATCGTGGTCGTTCTGTGCTTTGAGAACGACTTGATTCCAGAGTTCACAGAACTCGTGCTGCAGATCGGGTGATGTATCTTGCACATTGAATTCCGAAGCTGTTTCTAGAACATCCATGAACCAGTAATCTCTCCAGGACAATTTCCCGAACGGGCTAAATTGGTGACGAGTGATGCGAATCAAACTTCTAAGTGACAAGTTGCCATCTGTGGCGTAGCGTCGGAGGTCAGCTTCTGGGATTCCCAGTTTATTGGGGGCGGAAATAAGCCAAGAGTCATTGTCGCGTTGTGCTCTTGCAATAAGACAGGTGAATATGGCTTCTCCGAGTGATGCAGTTTCTCGGTCTCTACCACTGCGCCAACGTCCCATGACACGGACAAATTCGGTCGTTTGCAGTCCCCTATGTTGATTCCCAGAAACGATGCTGTCGAGGATATACCAGAATGCATAGGAAAATTGCACTGGATCAAGGGCTTTGGCGCAGATGATGGCCCGGTGGTTTTTGACAGGCACGGGAAGCAGATTAGATGAGAAAGTGCGATCGAAAAATCCTATCAATGCTTGAGAAAGCTTCTCTTTGGCCTCTTCGGTGAGACTTGGAAGAGGATCGTCGACCACCTTGGAGCGGCGGAAGCCGGGTAAGCCAGAAAAGAAGTTCTCGAGTTCATGATCTTCGTCCAAACAGTCGAATGTCCACATGAAGGCGCGAGCATCGATCTCGGATGGTGCATACAGAGCAGTTTTCTCGGCTGTCTTCTGGATGCCCTGCACCAAAAAGGTCGTGCCAGTGCCAATGACCCATGTACCCCCGAACAAGCGGACGACGATAGTGAACTGAAAAAAAGAACCGAACCAGAGAGACGACATATCGTATACCAAAAACAATGAACCAGGCAAAGGACGAAAGCGATGTATAGTATGGACTGTCGTGACGAAAGATTGGCATGAAGGTGATGCATCCGTACAAGACTGTGCAAACGCTAACCCATGACAACACCAGCTTGAAAATCGTGATATAAACGTTGACTAGGAATACAACCAAGCCAGCGAAGAACAGGAACAGAGAAATGTGGAGGAGCGCAGGCAATGTTTCGACTGCCCATGGAGGAGAAACTTGTCAACACCTTCGGCAAAGAATGCGCGAATTTGTGCTCGCTTGTGTGGACTGTAACGCGACTGGGTGACCTTGAGATATCTTCGTGCCCGTTGTTGCAGCAATGTCGCGAGTAGAGCACAGGTAAGACTGATCACCAAGCTCATGAACCAAAGTGAGTTTACCCAAATCGCGTAGTTTGGTGGAGAGAATGAGGGTGGTGAAGCAGGGAGGGAACTTGAAATGTTGGGGTTGGCAACGGTCTGATAGATGTTCGCGAGGTAGAAATTGGAGGTATCCTGTGGATTTGGTCGAATGTCCTGGATAGACACTGAGATCAAGGACGCAACAGCAGCAGAGAATAAGCCGGTCTAGGACAATTGAGTCGGTGTGAAGCACCAGATTAAAGCTAGAGACGCACAAATATGAGGATCCCATCGGCATCCGCTTTCCAGTTCTCGGCCATCTTCTTGTCCTCTTCTGTTGCCATTTCCATATACATTGAAAAAATATGTCCGGAACCATCCACAAAGTTAGATACACCACGGAATTCTTGATTGTGCGCCGACTGGGGTGGGTACTGGTAGTCACCTGCGTGGGCATCAATGACGGAGATAGAGATAAGTAGGAGCAAGCTACCTGTTTCCGGTCCCATGCCTGCCTCCACTATGTCGACATCTTCGCGAGGAACTCGGGGCATTGAGGCTATGGTGTGCTACTATGATAGTCGGTTGTTGAGAGCACTTTCACACTTACGTACGCTGTCCTGTTTCCGCCTTGTCAAGACGCGGCCCATCCTGCCGCGGTTCGAGCGTTAGAATGGCCCCAGTGCGCTCAGAGCTTTCGTCTCACTCCCAGTACGCTCATCAATCCGCAGTGGCTCAAATTTGAAAATCCTACATCCTTTGCTTCGTTCAATTTTCCCCACGTGGACCTTTTCAGAACGTCCTGGCCTAAATCCCGTTATTCCAAGAGTCCCACCTCTTGACGAATCTCGGCTGCGCGCCTGCAAATCTTTCACAGGAAAGTGCAGGACAATAATGTGAGAGATGGCCCGATGGGTGCGTGTCATCTCATGTCGATGATTGGGTGGGAAGCGCTTAGGCTCTCACTCTAGAGGCCCCTATCCTTAACGATGTCAGCTATTGGTGGTGGACATACTCATTTAAATGCGCACTGTAGACTCCAGTTAATCGCCTCCTATCTTGCAGCTGGTCTCATATCAACACCTCGCCCAGTGCGTTCTGCACCCCGAAGATTGCGCTACGTGCCCTCCTGCTCCTGTGGGCGGATGTCGAGCTTCCCCCCCTACCATGCAAGTGCACAGACTGTCGAATTCACCACCAATCAGAATGCCGGCTCCGATATTGTACCACTATCCTCATTGCGTTGAGCAATCCCGAGTTCTCGCTTATATGTCGGTCTCGCCTTTAAATGAGGGTGCGTCCATGCCTGTAGGCTCGTGGGTTGCACATCCAACCCGACTGCTTGTGCCAGTCCAAGTCCAGTTGCTACCCAGATGCGGCGCTCATCGTGTCGCATCCCGCTTTTCATACTCGACGCCCGTCACGCTCCCATACAATGGACGACCCGCTTTCACCATACATATCGGCGCTCTCCCCTTCACTGTTTGCTAGTGCCTGCTGGGGACCACTGACCCTGCCACGTGTGCCGCCTCGCATACCCAAGTACAGTCGGCCTCTAACGCAACTTGTGGTGTGGACAGAGGTTGTGATGGCGTCCCACAACGTCCTGCCCTTCCTCTCCCTGTCTACAACGTGCTCTTCGCTGGCACAAATAACGAGCTTCCTGTGCTGCGGATCTCCTGCCCCGACGTGGAGAGGTGGCCAAAGGAGACGGTGACCACCCGTTTAGAGAAGAGCGCTTTCTTGGAGCGCTCTGTCGATGTTTCCGAAGTGGGTCAGTCGTATGCATCTTCTGCCTCTCCGCTTCACCTGTTAATGCGCCTTTCTCTCCATGTAGGGACACAGTATACCATTACATACTCACCCACGTCTACTCCTTAGACTCCGCGTCGCAGGTGACACAGGCTGCCGCGCCGGACGCAATCGCCACGGCCTTGTCGGACCCGACCATATTCGACTTTGACCCACTCCTCAAACTTGACTCAGTCCTCGCTGCGCAAGAGCACTCATTCTTCGCGCCCCTCCATATATCCAAAGTGGTGCTGGACGACCTGAACGCCTGCCAGCACATACATGTGGACACCACCGTGGAATATGATACGTTCCACGACCCAAGTAGAGCACTGGTTCAGTGACGGTATGTATGCCTCCCCTCTGTCTCCCCTACCAAACCCTTTTCTTTTCTTTCTTCCTAGACCGCATTGACGCCGTCATAAATAGAAAGAGATCTGCATCGACTTGTTAATGGCCAAGCTCACGCGGCCCCCGCAGCCGCTGCGCGCGCTATGTGATCTGTAGAGGTGGGCACTGCTGCTAAAGCGCCTCGCAGGGCCCTCCTTTCGCCGGCGCTGTAACGAGGAGGTGGTCATGGCAATGGGCAGCAGCGCAGTCCGAGACACCTGTGGTGAGACGGTGTGCCCATGTCAGTTTCGAATGAGTGCAGGAATCTGTTGATGGCAGCAGCATTCACTCGACTCTATGCATTTTACATCCTTACTCGTGCTCACTGACCCACTAGGTGACATACAATGAATGCCCTGTAACTCGCACTGCCGTCCTTGTCCCCCATCTCCGCACACTATCGACTCTATAGGGTTCTCAACGCTACTCTCGACAAGAGACCTAGGCAGACACTATTCGCAGACACTATCGGAGCCGAGAGGAGAGAGACGACTACCTAAGTGCGTGCAGGGGCTTCTGCGTCGCTCGCTACCAGGTTCGCTCATCGGTTTACAGTGGCTCAAGGGGAACACTGAGACTCGTTATCCACAGCTCCCCTCTCTACCAAAGTTTACACATTTTACCACGGTATTTGTACCAAGTAATGAGATGGTATATATACAAAATGAGAAAATGTATTGGATCGGATCGGTAATGGTGATATCGGGAACCCAACAGGAATATCGCACATGCACATTTAAGAGACTGGGAGGCGTTAAACGATATCATACAGGCAATGCAAAGGGTTGAGGGGAAGATCTCCTGTACGCTCAGCATTTGGTTCACGCAGTAAAGGACCTGCGATGGATGGGTCCATGTCAGTAACCGATGACAGTGGCGGGGACAATGGTGGAAGATCTAGGGTGGCCATCGTGTTTGTGGGGATTGCGCGAATCGCCGAGGCAGGATCAGAATGCATGCCCCTGTCCTTGTGCGGACCAGGCTTCGGGCTACCATCGTCCTTGGCAGCAGCACCTAGATCAGGTGCAGAGACCGGCCCTGTCTCAATGCAGGAAGCAGCAGGGACTATAACCGAGCGATGACATTCTGTAAAAGACGGCGAGGGGTCAGATCGAGTCATGGACGAGTGAGAAGACGGCGGCAAACCTGTAGGATCTGTATTGTCGAGAATTGGGTGAGAGGCTGAGGGGTGGTTCGGTAGATTGGAAGGCGCCAGGAGATCTGCGTTGTGCTGAACGGCAGGGGCAACAGGTGGGGAGGTAGAGGAAAGGGGAGGGGCAGATTTCGAAGTTGTAGAAGTGGGGCGGAATACGATTATACCAGAGGCATTAGCAGTCGCTGGATCTGGGGAGGTGACAGGAATGGAGAAGCCCTCGGTGGTCGTCTTATGAGTGGTCCGGGGATGGAAGTCGTCAAGCGTTGGCATATCTGTAGAGATTTTGACAACGTGAGGTAGGACAGGTACGGACGAGGAAGGCACATCAGGGCTGGTAACGGAAGCAGAGAGAGGCGCATCGTTATCGTGCGGGACAGAATGAGCTAAGGTTATGGAGGCAGAGTCGTGAATATGGCTAACGACGTTGCACTGTGGATACGAAGTTGGGTCGTTCAGAACGCCGTCCAAATAATTGGTGGAGGCAGAGAATTGTGTTGGAGCAGAATCGGTACCTTGATGAAGAGCGATGTATATGTTCCGAATCGGTCTGAGGATGCGTGTCGCAATCTGCCGACCGTGGTCATTCTGCGCTTTGAGAACAATTTGATTCCAGAGTGCGCAGAATTCGTGCTGCAGATCGGGTGATGTATCTCGCGCATTGAACTCCGAAGCTGCTTTTAGAACATCCGAGAACCAGTAATCTCGCCAGGACGATTTCCCGAACTGGCTAAATTGGTGGCGAGTGATATTAATCAAGCTTCTAAGTGACAAGCTGCCATCTGTGGCGTAGCGTCGGAGGTCGGCTTCCGGGATTCCCAGTTTATTTGGGGCGGAAATAAGCCAAGAGTCATTGTCGCGTTGTGCTCTTGCAATAAGACAGGTGAATATAGCTTCTCTAAGTGATGTAATTTCTTGGTCTCCACCACTGCGCCAACCTCCCATGACACGGACAAATTCGGCCGTTTGTAGTCCCCTATGTTGTTCGTCAGAAATTACTCTGCCGAGGATAGACCAGAATGCATAGGGAAATTGCACCGGATCAAAGGCTTTCGCGCAGATGATGGCCCTATAGTTCTTGACAGTCCCGGGAAGCAAATCGGATGAGAAGGTGCGGTCAAAAAATCCTATCAATGCGTCAGAAAGCTTCTCTTTGGCCTCTTCGGTGAGACTTGGAAGAGGATCGTCGACCACCTTGGAGCTGCGGATGCCGGGTAAGCCGGAAAAGAAGCGCTCGAGTTCGTGATCTTCGTCCAAACAGTCAAATGTCCACATGAAGGCGCGAGTACCAATCTCGGGTGATGCACCATCCAGCGCAGTTTTCTCGGCTGTCCTCTGGATGCCCTGCACCAGCAAGTCGTACCAATGGCCCCCGATTCTCCAAAAGAACGGACGACGATGGTGAACTGACAAAGAGAACCACCAAGGAACGTAAAAGATGACATGGCGTATACCAAAAACAATGAACCAGACAAAGGACGAAAGTGATGTATAGTATGGGCTATCGTGACGAAAGATTGGCATGAAGGTGATGCATCCATACACAGCTGTGCAAGCGCCGACCCATGACAACACCAACTTGAAAATCGTGATATAAACGTTAAATAAGAATACAGCCAGGCCAACGAAAAACAGGAACAGGGAAATGTGGAGGAGCGCAGGCAATGTTTCGACTACCCATGGAAGGAGAAACTTGTCAACACCTTCGGCAAAGAACGCGCGAATTCGTGCTCGCTTGTGTGGACTGTAACGCGACTGGGTGACTTTGAGATATCTTCGTGCCCATTGCTGCAGCAATGTCGCAAGCAGAGCACAGGTGAGACTGATCACCAAGCTCATGAACCAAAGTGAGTTTACCCAAATGGCGTAGTTTGGTGGAGAGAATGGGGGTGGCGAAGCAGGGAGGGAACTTGAAATGTTGGGGTTGGCAACGGTCTGATAGATGTTCGCGAGGTAGAAATTGGAGGTATCCTGTGGATTCGGTCGAATGTCCTGGATCGACACTGAGATCAAGGACGCAACAGCAGCGGAGAATAAACCGGTCTATGATATATGACAATTGAGTCGGTATGAAGCACTAGATTAAAGCTAGAGACGCACAAATATGAGGATCCCATCGGCATCCGCTTTCCAGTTCTCGGCCATCTTCTCGTCCTCTTCCGTCGCCATTTCTATATACATCGAGAATATAGGCCCAGAACCATCGACGAAATTAGATACACGCGATTCTTGATTCTGCGCCGGTTGGGGTGGGTACTGGTAGTCACCTGCGGGGCATCAGTAAAGGAGATAGAGCCAAGTAGGAACAAGTTACCTGTTCCTGGGCCCATACCGGCCTCCATTACGTTAACATCTCCTTCACGAGGAGCTCGGGGCATTGAGGCCATGGTGTGCTATGATAGTCGAGTACCTCCACACTCACGTCGCTGTCCCACACGTCCTGAGGTCTACTGATTTGGGCTTCACTTCCCCTTACGTCAGTGTGTGTCTGCCTTGTTGCCAAACCATCCTCGTCTTTCAACGCTGTTCTGAACAAGGGCCCATCCCGCCACAGCTCGAGCGTTGGAATAGCCCCGGTGCGCTCAGATACTTTCATCTCACTCCCAGTACGCCCATCAACCTGCAGTAGCTCAAAGCGAACGTTGAAAACCCCACATCCCCTGCCCCGTTCAACTTTCCTTCACGTGGACCCCCTCAAAACGTCCTGGCCCAAATCCTGTTATTCCAAGAGTCCCACCTCTTTATGAATCTCGGCTGCATGCCTGCAAATATTTCACAGGGAAGTGGAGGACGATAATGAGGTTCAAGTTGGAGATGGCCCGATGTATGCGTGTCTTATTTCAATGCGCACTATAGGCCCACTTGATGGCCTCCTAGTCTTGAGCCAGCCTCATATCAACACCTCGCCCCATGCGTTCTACGCCCCGAAGATTGCCTTGCGCGGGCTCCTGCTCCTATGGGCGGATGTCGAACTTCTGCCGTTGCCATGCGTGCGCAGACTCTCGACTTCACCAACCAGAAATGCCGGCTTCACGAAGTCGTACCATCATCCTCATTGCATCGCGCAAACCCGAGTTCTTGCTTATATGTTGATCTCGCTTTTAAATAAGGGTGCGTCCATGCCTGTAGGCTTGTGGGCCGCACATTCAACCTGACTGCTTGTGCCAGTCCAAGTCCAGTTGCGTACCCTGATGCGGTGCTCATTATGTCGCATCATACTCAACGCCCACCACGCTCCCATACAATGGACGACCCGCTTTCACCACACACCGTGCGCTAGTGCCTGCCGGGGACCACCGGCCCTGCCACGTGTGCCGCCTCACGCAACTTGTGGTGTGGACGGAGATTGTGATGGCGTCGCACAACGACCTGCCCTTCCTCTCCCGGTCTACAACGCGCTTTTCGCTGGCACAAATAACGAGCTTCCTGTGCTGCGGATCTCCTGCCCCGACGTCGAGAAGTAGCCGGATGAGACGGTGACCACCCGTTTGGAGAAGAGCGCTTTCTTGGAGCGCTCTGTCGACGTCTTCTCCAAAGCGGGTCAGTCGTACGCATCTTCTGCCTCTCCGCTTCACCTGTTAACACGCCTTGCTCTCCGGGCTGAGACACGACATACCACTATAACCTCGTGCATGTCCGCTTGTGAGGCACTGCATCGCAGGCGACACCGCTTGCTGCGCTCAGCGAAATTGCCACGGCACTGTCTAACCGACTACATTCAACTTTGACCAGCTCCTCCAACTCGACTGTGTCCTCACTGTGCAAGCATACGCAGAAGCCAAGGGCCAAGCACCTGGCGGGGTGGCGTGCTCGACGTCATCGCCTTCACCCTGTTGTTGTTAGGTTATAAAGCTACTACATACCTGAGGTCGATCGATCCGTAAGTACAGTATGCAAGGGTCGCCAGGAGGCCACTTTTCAGTGTCGGTCTGACGCCGGATTCAGGCTGAATAATTGAGATCAACAATAACAGGGATGCGTTGTATCTACAGAAGTTCGACATGGCTACTATATGTAGGATCAAGAAAAATGGACCGCGTACAGGCACCCCCAGTCACAAGTACTCCTACCCTATTTCATACGTTCTGCTGCCTCCTGTTCAACCACTCTCGCTTTTTGTATCGCCGACTGAACCATCTCTCACCTTGGTGGAGCAACTCCGCATGCCCAATTATCTCCACGCCAACCTCTAATTCTGGGAAAAAGAATACGGAACATTCAGTCTATCTAGACGAGCAGAGGTCTGCACTACTGTGCGACAGCAACACAACTAGGAGTTAAATTTGAGGCCAGATGTTACGGTGGTAAAGTGGCGCCCTGATGTTAATTTCCTTTATGTAGATCGAGTTTACCAACGGCGGTCGGAGCCAGTGGATCGACAGATGAATTTAAACTGCCGAATCTGGTTCATAGTTGTGCTCGTTGATCACGCATTCACCTCAAGCACAACCGACTCGGTGGTCCGAGACTGGATCTCGGAACCCAAACTCGGCGTCACGTACAAACAACGTCACCCTTCCCTTTTACCTCTTCATTTCGTGCTCTGTCCCTCCGGGTCATGGGATTGTCCATCTCGTTAAGAATAACAACGATATTGTTCACGTGAGCGGTGTTGACGAGAATAATGAACTTGCGTGTCTGGCCAGCCATGTCTCGAACTCACAGAGCAGCGTGACATTTACCTCCGGATATGATCGAATGATACAGATATTTTGAGTCTTGACAGTCAGTGATGGTGCGGCTCCACGCCTTAGTTTTGAAGCAGGTGTGGTCGATCTCAAATGTCTTGAACGTGGCGCGATTCCGAGGGGTCGAATCATGCGCTTAGGTCTTCAACAGCCTATGTAAATGCGGGTCGTTCAAGTTTGTCGCGGGGATGCTGGGATCGAATTTGTAGCACGTGTACTGGACGCAGATTAGGGGAAAGTCTTTGGGAGCGGGAGAGATAGAAAGACTGGCATAGGGAAGAGATAATGGCGACACATGAGGTGAATAGTACTGAGCGCAGTGTGCATTCGAGAACAAGAAGAGTACGACGCAGCAGTGCTTACAGGAAGACAAGATCGGTCTAAATAATGAATACAGAATCCCTGTAACCAATTCCAGTGTCACCAAGTTCGAAAAAGAGATACAGGCGGTCATGTAACCCTAACCCATATATCGAGTCTGAACGATCTGAATGAACGACCGACCACCTTGCAGGCACGGTGATAGTCCGTAATGTCACAATATCGTGTCTTCCATCCCTATCCCAGGCAGTGGTCAGTTACCTCATGGATTGTAATGTACCGACTTCTTCTGGAAACCCTTGTCCAGGGCCCCACTGTTCAGTCTCCCACCCCCACTCCGTCCCTGAATCCTCTGTACAGCATGTTGAGCTGGCAGCACTAACAGCGAGATAGAGCAAAAGCGGCTAAGAGACAAAAGTAAACTTCAGAGGTTGAAGAAACTCTATTAGCAGCGCTACACACCTAAGAGACAAAAGTAACTATAGTACTGTCAGCGTAAGGTAGAGGCTTAGTAGTAAAGAGGAACTTACACTTCAGAGGTTGAAGAAACTCTGAAGTGTGAGGGCGAAAACAGCAGTCCTTATATACAGGACGCTTAGCTAATAATGGTCTGTGCGCACTGGTGACTCAAACAAAATGCACCTGGTCTGTGCGCCAGAGGGAGAAATGCCATTGGAGGGCAGAGAACAATAAAACCGCCTAATGCGGATGTGATCGGTATCTTAACAATAAGAACAAGGAGAACCTAATAAGGAACTACAAAATAAAGATAAACAATAACCGGTCCGTATTAGTCCGGAAGTCCATAATCTAACCATAAGGGTCAGATACCGTAAAAGGAAGGGAATGACACAATCATATCCCACGAGACATCACACTTCAATTTGGTGACGTCTCAACATCCCTCCATGATTGAGGCAGTCCATTCTGGAGATAAGATAAGAATAGGTGGTAGATGGTGATGAGAGCGTGTGTCAAGTTTCAACAAGGTTGAAAATGCTTTGCAAGTTCTCAACATAAGAACTGTGCAAGAGTCTATAGGAGTTCGGGATTGAATTCCCTAGAACACTTGACTTCATAGTGTCATAAAGGACAACTTTTTGAAGTGCGGTGTGAAACTCCATATAAGACAGAGAGAAAGGACTCTCTTCTGCAGAGATAAGAGCGAATCTTATTCTGCCTTGACACTTCATCGGCAACCTTATAAAAGGTCCATCAACCCGAATTTCTGATAGATGTGGATCCTGTTCCACGATCTATTCTCTCCAAATCTACACCAACCCAACATCATTAACCAGCTTCTCGAAGGTTTCCCTTGGTAGAGACTTAGTAAGTCCGTCTGCTACCATGTCCTTCGTTGGAGTACGTATCAGGTGTATCACCTTGTTTTCTACATACTCCCTGACAGCGTGGTGCTTGATGGGGATGTGCTTGGACCGTCTCCCTGTAACAGGGTTCAGGGCTAGGTCTACAGCGCCCTTGTTGTCACAGTGAAGAGGTATGGGGGAGGAGACCTCGTACCCCAGTTCCTCTAGGAACGTCCTATACCACTGAGCTTGGTTTGCAGCCTCAGCAAGGCTCATGTACTCAGCTTCTGTGGTGGACTGTGCTACCGTCTTTTGCTTTCTGGTGCACCATGAGATGGCACCATTTGCAAGTAGGTAGACGTAGCCGGTGGTGGAGTGGCGGTCTTCCTGGTCACCCCAGGAAGAGTCGCAGTAGCCATGAAGGCCTTCTCCACCATTCCCTCCAGAGTAGCGCAACGCGTAGTCCTTTGTAGTATTAAGGTATGCTAACACGTATTTGGCTAGGCGTAAATGCTGCTGAGAGGGATTGGAAGCGAATTGGCTGAGGCGCGCAACAGCGAAGGAGATATCAGGTCTGCTTCCAATCTGCGCATATAGCAGAGACCCAATTATCTGTTGATACTTCTTAATCTCAGAAGTAGAGGCTTGATCTTCGTACTTGATCAAGTGAGCCTCCGCGCCAGAGGGAAGAGGGGTATATACTGGGTTGGAATCCCTCATTCCAAACCTTTCAACCACATCGGAGATGTAATCTGACTGGTTGATGGTCATAGTGCGATTAGCACGATCTCTGGTGATGTTAACACCGAGATATGACTCAATCTCTCCCAGATCGGTCATCTCATATCGACTTGATAGAGATGCCTTCAGATCATTGATCTTATCTAATGAGTTGCCCAGTATAGTGATATCATCTACATATAAGATGACGAAAAGTACAATCACCCCCCTCTTGGAGATGATACACATATACTCCTGCATCAGAGTACGTCCGCGTAAAGCCGAGTTCACTAAGAACTCCGTGGAACTGTAGATTCCACGCGCGGGAAGCCTGCTTCAGACCATAAAGGGCTTTCTGAAGCCGGCACACCATGTGTTCTGAGCCAGCAGTGACGAAACCTACGGGTTGCTCCATATAGATTTCCTCATCCAGTTCTCCATGAAGGAAAGCCGATTTGACGTCCATCTGGTGGATCTCCCAATCCTCCAGGGTGGCTAACGCCAACAGTAGTCGTAAGGACTCAAATCGGGCGACTGGACTAAAGGTTTCGTCAAAGTCCACCCCCTCTAGTTGGGTGAACCCTTTTGCCACTAGCCTAGCACGAAAGCGTCCATCCGCTTTCTTTTTAAAAACCCACTTGCATTTTACCACCTTCCTTCCAGCTGGAAGGGGTTCCAGCCGCCAGACCTGTAGCTTTTCCAAGGCATCCAGTTCATATTGGCATGCTTCCTGCCACTGGTCGGCGTATTCAGACTCCATAGCTTGCCTGAAGGTCTGAGGGTCCCTATAGCCAGGAGCCTCTGCCGCATTCAGCAAGTCCATCATGGTAAGTCTACTGCTTCCTTGCACAAACTCGTCATTGTCCTCATTGTAGTAGCGAGGATTTTGACGCCTCGTCCTGGTGCCCCGCCTAGGGCGGGGGGGCGAGGACACCTGCTCAGTCCTGGGACTCCTAGGAGTCTCGGCAGGAGGACTGATGTCCCTATTAAAGTTAGGGGCAGGTATCGGCTGGGTCACCATAGGTGGCCAGTTGCGCCTAGAGCGTGAAGGACGAGGAGGGGTAGTAGTAGGGGGTGCAGAGGGCGGGGTCTGATATATTGTCTGATCTTCTGGAGCAGGGTGGGAGCTGGGTGGGGTGCTAGGCTGTTGTTCCTGCGGAGGGGCTTCCTCCGGCACCTGTATGGTAGGCGGGGCCACATTAACTGGCGGCGCCTGAGGTGCTGTGGCAACAGCTGGTAGAGGCTGATCAAGCACTCTTATATAAATGTTACCGCCGGTGGAGTCAAATACCTCCTGTTCCGGCACTGGTGAGGTATACTGGTGAGGGATCAGGTCACCGCGGGACGGAAAAACGCTTTCGTCAAACGTAACATCTCGAGAAGAGACGAAGCGTCGGCTATGTCTGTCCCATAGTTTGTAGCCCTTAGAAAGGGCTTCATAGCCCACAAACACGGCTTCCTTTGCTTTAGGATCTAATTTTTGCCGGTTGTGTTCTGGTACGTGATAGTAGGCTTTGCAGCCAAATACTCTAAAGTAAGAGACGTCCGGAACCGTACCATTCCAGAGCTCTAGCGGAGTCTTCCACTTGTTAGAACGAGTGGGAGTGCGATTATAGATGTGTACAGCAGTCTCCACTGCTGACTCCCAAAAGCCGAGGCTAAGGCCTGCATGATGAAGCATGCTAGTGCCTTTTTCCATAACCGTACGGTTAAAACGCTCGGCTCTCCCATTCTGTTGTGGAGAGTAAGGCATAGTAAGACGATGCTCAATGCCTGCTTCCAGAAGTATGTGCTTTAGATCGTGATTGACATATTCGCCACCTCGATCAGAGTGTAAGGATTTAATGGGCTTGTTGAGTTGTTTTTCAGCCCACGCCTTGTAGTGTAAAAAGGCGTCCTTAAACTGATCTTTTGACTTTATAAAGATGACAACTGCTGCTTTTGAGAAGTCATCTATGAAAGTGGCGAAGTATTTGTTCCCCTGAATAGAATTATTCTGGAGGGGTCCAACAAGGTCACTATGAACGATCTCGAGGTGATCCTCGGCACGCTTCATTGAAGCAGGGAAAGGAAGGCGGGTAGATTTGCCAAGTTCACAGCCATGGCATGGTCCTGTCTCCTCTGGTTCATTGTTTATAACGAGGCCTTTCACAGCCTCAGGAGCATGCGTCTTCAGCGCTTCTTTGGACATATGTCCCATGCGCTTATGCCAAACATCAAGGCTAGCAGATGCAGGTGCTTTGACAGTGTTTAGTTTATGACTGTCAAGCCAATATAAGTTGGCAGCCTTGTGTCCTTCCGCTATGGTTTCCCCTTTGTAGCGGATTGCGAAAGATGTAGAGTCAAATGAAATCAAGGCGCCCTTTTCTGTTAGGGCACTTGTGGAGAGGATACGCGAGTGCGTATTTGGAAGATGCAACACATTGGAGATTTTTAGGTCATAGCCTTTGTTGGTTCGGATTGTAATAGTACCCGTTCCAACGCTCTTTAGCAGAGAGCTATCTCCCAGCAGAACTTCGATACCTTCGTGAGGTGTATAGGTATCGTAGTCTTCAATGTATGGTGTGAAATGTGTTGATGCTCCACTGTCCATCATCCATCTTGACTCTATGTGTGCGGTCTTATTTCGCATCATGTAAAGGGAAACCTGAGGTGCTTCATGCACCTCCTCTATTTTTCCAGAGCCATTGACTATAGTAAACAGTCGGCTCTTTGGTACAGGTATGGTAGAATTTAATCTATCTGCCGGAATGGCCTCCGGCGCGGCAACAATGAGATTTTGGGCAGCTTTCCTCAGCTGCCCAGCCTTCCCCTTCTTGGCATTCTCCTGGTCCCTTTTTAATTTAAAACAGTCCGGCTTTTTATGGCCGGGCTTGTGACAGTAGTGGCAGATAATATCCGCCGAAGCGGAACTGCCAGGATTGGGCGATGATTGCGCCTTTGGGGGGCGCGAACCAGAGGCCCGGTTGATAGGTGCCACCTTGTTAAGGGTGGCGGAGGGACCGGAGAGACGTGATTCCTCATTGATGAACCTATTGATCAGGTCCTGAGGAAGTAAATTTGCAGGGGGGCCAGTTGCCAGTATGGTGCCGGCGATAGTAGAGTAGGAAGGAGGGAGGGCGTCTAAGAGTATGAAGGACATTTGCATGTCCGAGACTGCCATTCCGTTTTCCTGAAGGGTATTCCTCAGGTCCAGCATTTTTTGGAGCTGAGGGAGGAAGGGATGCCCTTCCTGCAGCTTGGTATTAACCAAGCCAACCCATAAGTTGAAGGTGGCCATAGAGCCGACCGCACCATACAAGGCTTCTAGTTGCACGAACTTGTCATGGACCGTAGGGAAGAGGACTTGGGATGTTATCCCTGATAGTACCTCTGTCGTGACAGATAGATATAGGAGGCCAATAATGACCTCCTCTTGTTTCTGCCACAAGGCTATCATAGCCAATCCTGCGTCCGTGGGCCCGGTGGGGCCAGCAGCTCCTGCTGGTAGGGCAGGGTGCTGGGGGATCGCACCGGGGTTGTCGTGAGTGAGATGCCTGGAGCAACCATTCATGAGCATGAGGGACGTGAACGTCTGAGCCCAGGATTGCCAATTAGTTCCATCCAACTTGGGGAGTTGGACGGAGGGGGGGAAGACGAGAGTGAATTGAGCCATTTGAGATGTTGAGGTGTAAAAATCTGGTTCCGAGGAGCAGTCAGAACCAGTCCAGATCTTGATAGGAAAGGTAGCGGTCCAGCCATAAGAGCGCTATACTCCGTAACACTCAAGGTGTCACGCCCCAGGTGTGCGACTTTGGAGTACCAACTTGTAAAAAGTACTAGGTAGTGTAAACTAAACCCCTTCTCAGGACTAGCCTGTTACCACATGGACCTTGCAAGAAGGGCAAGCAGTCTTAGTGATAGCTTTAGTCAGGGTCAAGCAGAGTCACGTCTGGGGTACTTCCCGGCGAAGGGTTTCCCGGAGAACGTGTCCTAACCTTTAGGCCGTCCTCAGGGGCTACTCAGGTTCACTGGTAGCCCTGAGAGGGGCAGTGCCCTAGAGAGGAGCCAACAGCGAGTTCCAAGAGGAAAGATGAGGATCAACTCCAACATCATTTCCAATTGCCGTCTGTGGAGTCTCTAGACCAGACCAATAAGGGTCTTAGCACTGATGTATAGTACTTTTACTTATAGTAGCGACCCCTAGTTGTATCAGAGGGAAGGACTTCTGGGTTTGACTATTAACCAGGCCTTCACACCCCTTAAAGAGACCCAGGTATTAACCGAGTATCTCCCAACCATTAAGGTGGCCTATAGCCGCAAGGGTCTTCCCCTATTGGCCTAATAAATCCGGACGAAAACCGGGAGGCAGAAAATAAGTAGTGAGGAAGAGCGCACAGGGGAACTTAAGGTCGCGTCTGCTGACTTAACAGCTCCCTAGCGCCTTTCGCGAGAACCTTCATAAGAAGGCTAGCCAGTATTGGCACGACATTCAAATAATGCCGGTGGACAAGAAAGGAATGTGTCGAAGGAAAGAGGATAGAGGATGCTCACTGAGTGGGAGATAAGACAGCAAGTGTGTGGATGTAGAGAGAGCAAAATGACACGAGGTAGATCTGGAACACGGCTGTTAGTATGAGCGTCCAGGGCCCATAACCTGTTGAGCTGGCAGCACTAACAGCGAGATAGAGCAAGAGCGGCTAAGAGACAAAAGTAAACTTCAGAGGTTGAAGAAACTCTATTAGCAGCGCTACACACCTAAGAGACAAAAGTAACTATAGTACTGTCAGCGTAAGGTAGAGGCTTAGTAGTAAAGAGGAACTTACACTTCAGAGGTGAAGAAAACTCTGAAGTGTATGGGCGAAAACAGCAGACCTTATATACAGGACGCTTAGCTAATAATGGTCTGTGCGCACTGGTGACTCAAACAAAATGCACCTGGTCTGTGCGCCAGAGGGAGAAATGCCATTGGAGGGCAGAGAACAATAAAACCGCCTAATGCGGATGTGATCGGTATCTTAACAATAAGAACAAGGAGAACCTAATAAGGAACTACAAAATAAAGATAAACAATAACCGGTCCGTATTAGTCCGGAAGTCCATAATCTAACCATAAGGGTCAGATACCGTAAAAGGAAGGGAATGACACAATCATATCCCACGAGACATCACACTTCAATTTGGTGACGTCTCAACACAGCACATTCCTTGGGATCGGAAGGTCTGTGATCTACTTTTTCTGCACCTCTTTGCGAATGCTTGTTGCGGGTCTTGCAGGTGAGGATGGAAATATGGTTGGGTGACGAGAATAAAGACATGCCAACTTTGTAGCTGCTCATGCCTGTCGACCAGCCCGTCAGGTATCTTTCCAGTCTTTACCAGCGGTGTATGTTGAATGGTGACACGCGGCATTGCGTTTCCCGGTCTTCCCTGTTGAGCTGGCAGCACTAACAGCGAGATAAAAGCAAGAGCGGCTAAGAGACAAAAGTAAACTTCAGAGGTGAAGAAAACTCTATTAGCAGCGCAACACACCTAAGAGACAAAAGTAACTATAGTACTTGTCAGCGTAAGGTAGAGGCTTAGTAGTAAAGGGACTTACACTTCAGAGGTGAAGAAACTCTGAAGTGTATGGGCGAAAACAGCAGACCTTATATACAGGACGCTTAGCTAATAATGGTCTGTGCGCACTGGTGACTCAAACAAAATGCACCTGGTCTGTGCGCCAGAGGGAGAAATGCCATTGGAGGGCAGAGAACAATAAAACCGCCTAATGCGGATGTGATCGGTATCTTAACAATAAGAACAAGGAGAACCTTATAAGGAACTACAAAATAAAGATAAACAATAACCGGTCCGTACAAGTCCGGAAGTCCATAATCTAACCATAAGGGTCAGATAC
>JAKELG010000518.1:0-23587 GCA_021527035.1 Lactarius vividus
TCCCAGCGCGGGCATCCTCGGCGCGCTCCTGTGGCCTGCCGTCCAGCGTCGTTTCGGTCTCACCTCGCTACGTGTGCTCGTACTCCTCGTCGTAGCCGGGAGCGTCATTCCCGCATACGGCGTCATCGGGCTGTTCGCGCCCGCGGCGCAAAGTGGGGGTCTGCGTGTGCCCGCGGAGATGTACGTGTTCGCGGTGTACTTTGGTGCGGTGTACGGCGCGTTCCAGAGCTACGCGCGGGCGCTGTACGCCGAGATCATCCCGCCCGGGGAGGAGGCTCGGTGGTACGGCCTGTTCTCCATCACAGACAAGGTGCGTCCCGCATTGCTAGTGAAGGACCGCATCGCTGATGGGAGACTGACCCGCATGTCCCAGTCGTCCTCGTTTATAGGTCCGCTGGTCGTCGGCCTCTTGGCTGATAAGACGGGCAACATCCGCTATGGGTTTTGTTCCTCGTGGCTATGCTTTGGGCGGCACTGCCGGTCCTGGCTGGAGTGGACGTCGAGCGTGGGCGGACGGATGCGCGCGCGTGGTCGTCCGGCGATGATGGCCGTGAGGCGGAGGGTGACACAGTTGCATAGCCGGATAATGGTTGAGGGTACTAGTTGGGTTGATTCTTGTGAGTGATACACTTACGGGCTATTGGCAACTCGAAATATTTGTTGGAGACATTTCCTATTTATTTACGGGGTTTTGCTGCTCATTTACTAAGTAAAACATGAGTAACACAGAAATGCCATAAGTACTAATTATAGTACTGATTGCTTCACGCGATGAACAAACGATTCAGTGCCCGGGCCATCCTCTTTAAATTAGTAAACAAAATATCTCAAGATCGCGACGCTTGTCCCAAGTCGAACGCCGACGCAAACCTGTAGAGCATCGCGGTCACCGTGACCATGTCCATAAACGGTGGATGCATCACGATGCCTGCACCAGCAGACCGAAGAAAATGAAGCTCTGCATGTACCTCTTCCAACCCTCGATAACGTGTTGGCCGAGTGGGGCGAATGAAAGCAATCACATTGTTGTCGCGATCTTGTAACACGATGTCCTGGCTGTTGATACTTGGTCTCCACCTGTACTGTAAACCGTCGGGGCCGTTAAATACCCTGGAATTAGGCATCCGCGGGTCCTGGCGGACAAACTCAGTCATGGGAAGGATGTTTATCCCGATCACAACGCGTCCAAAGCCCCCATCAAGGGCCCATTCAAGTTTGGCCACTCTATCCTCCCTGTTGAGACGTATCGCCCGCCAAAGAGAGGTTATACTCTGGCCCTGTGCATTGGTGTCGGTCTGGAATCGATAGATGACGCCCCGTGAGGATAACAACTGGCTCTGTCGGGGATCCTGAGAGGTCCAAAAGAGCACTTCGTTCTGAGTGTGGGCAGCGCCGCTGATTGGGAGCGAGTGGAAATGGGCTAAAGTAGAATTAGATCCGAGTCGGTCTGGAGAACTGCTGTTGGGAGAAATTGTACGAGGGAGCCGAACGAGTCCAGAGGATGTCGGAGGTGGAAATGGGGCTGTCAGAAGTGATGCAGTTTTGAAGCAACCTCTGCAAGACATAGAACTTACGCTGCCCTTCGAATATGTGGGATCCTGAGAGCATAGCTGCCCTGACGGCTTGTGTATTGGAATTTGCATCCTTGCTACTTGACGGTAGATCTTTCGTGAAGACGTCTCCACGGTGAGGATAGAGGAGCTGAAACACTAGTAAGTGCCTACCTGTGTGGAATGGGACCTCACGAATCTCAGGCTTGGAGTGTCGCAGGTGAGTCGCCACTACATCCCCTCGGAGAGTGTCTGATGACTGCATGCATGCAAAGATAAATAAAACCAGGTACTGCATAGACTTCTACTCACAGTGTCATCACCAAATCCATCAAGCCGTACCAGGTCATCGTCGTGAACGAGGACCATATCGCAACTAGGTGCACTCTGTTCAGTCTCTGTTAGTATCGAATGCGTGGAGAAAATTTCTACAGTGCTCACTTCGGCGATGTATTCCAGTAGTATGTGAAGAGGGTCCCGGTACTTTGACACTTAAGACGAGGACTAGAAAACGCTAAAAGAGAACTTTACCTCTGGTACAGTCGATATCGGTATAAGTTCCATGTCCGGCTCAAAGTCGGAGCCTTTGGGGCCCGGATTGGGTCCGGCCGCCCCTTTGAGCCGTGGCAATATCATGAGCTTACGAGTGACGCGATACCCTCGTAGAAATATGCACTGGTCCTCAGGTAGGTCCTAGAGTGAGTCAAAGGTAACCCAAGATTCACCGGCCAACACAAATAGCATTCCATCGTACCTTTCCAACGGGGCCACGGTTCAACACAGCCCCTATAATCCGGTCGGGTGAAAAATGCCAGTATCTGCGGCTACTTGAACCTCGAACGATACTCGTGAGTCTGTCTGGCCCTCAAGGAATGCGACATTAGTC
This sequence comes from Lactarius vividus, assembly GCA_021527035.1. Classification (NCBI taxonomy): domain Eukaryota; kingdom Fungi; phylum Basidiomycota; class Agaricomycetes; order Russulales; family Russulaceae; genus Lactarius; species Lactarius vividus. The sequence goes on from JAKELG010000518.1 coordinate 2,437, forward strand.
CAAGATCTTGCGCGATGAACTCCCGTGACCAAAACGATATCTTCCATCCGGTTGATCCCCATACCAAGCTCTCGGGCCCAGGAAAACCAAGGGTCGATGTGGCCGATCATCCACTCGCCAAAATCTCCGAGTGCTACAGTGTTCTCACACCTTGCTTGTATTGGAAGGGATAGCACGGCGCCTTGCTTCCTTCTGCAAAAAAATGTAACCCCCGCGGGGTTTTTTGGCCTGAGAATGTGTGAGTGACACGACATTTAAACTATGCCTTTGGTTACTCGGTGGCAAATACCTCCGGTTCAGACTTTAAAGCGACTCCTGCAGAACAAAAATGACTGGGACTAAGCTTGCCGGTGATAATGTGACCTTCGACGCGAGGTCTAAGCTGTTCGTTCTCGTCTGGAACACCAGGCCTATGCGACAGATCTCTTGGGCTAAGAAGAACATTGAAAAGACGGTGGAATTGCCCATCCCGAATGAAACTGACGTCACCAACTGCCACAGTGGGATATCGACTTCCTGGACCTGGCTCCCAGAGTGCGTGTCCGTAGGCAGGATACTTGATTGCGAGGTGGTGGCGAAATATGACATAGTGGGCCATTGCGGTGGTGCAAGTTCCAAAAAGAGGGTATCTACGCAACCTACTATACCACAATTGTGTGGAGAGTTCACAACACAACCTCGCAGCGGCCCGGGATTTATCCCTCCCGTTCCAAGTCCTGCTGTATCATCGTCTCGCTTCCTGATGAAAATAGCGCACCCGATTACGGTAACGGTATAGACAATGGTATGTCTTGCGTCACGTCACCATCCTCGAAAAAGAAAAAGAAAAAAAGCATCGTCCTAAGTTGTACGACATCGACCGAATCACATGATGGTCACGACACCTGCTCTGTAAGTCACATGATAGCACACGTTACGAGGATCGTCCGCGAGGGTGTTTCCGATACCCAGTCTCTTATTAGGTAAGTAATACAGCTGGTCTCCAATACCAAGACTGAAGTCTCTTGTTAGGAATCCATATATTTGACAATAGCCACTCGCCCCTGCAGTGTCTGCGTAAGGCCCAAAGGACAAAGCGTCCACCCCAGACATAGACAAGGTGACCCGTGTGCCTTCAGATCAAATATCGGGTGAGTTGTATGATGGGCATCCAGCTACCAGCGGAAACATGGATGGCGCCAATGATCTTCACCTCCGCTTGAGTGATCCCTCCGTGCAGTCCGATCTGCCATCGAGGGTCTGTCCCCACGTCGCAGTTCGAAATACGCTCCTGACGGGAGGGGTCATTTGACGGCGGGGATGACGGAGACGTGAGGAACGTACCCTAAGGAACTTGTCCACAGAAGTTCCGATGTGCTTCATAAAGCGCGCCATAGTGATCCGCTCACCAGTCTCATCACGGGTGGCTACTTGGCGCTTCCAGTACGCGTAGCCGGGCCACTACGGTGGTTTAGTGGAACGAAATACACTATGATTACCGCCCACTGTAGTAGCCGAGAGGAGGACTTACGTTGATCCGAATGTGAGTCGTGGACCTGCCCCCAAGTGTTGCAAAGCTATTCGCGTTACGGAGATCGCGATCGCAACCTCGGAGGATATCTGGCAAAAGGAACCCAATGCTACCATTGATATTGACGAAGTATATGGGCAGCTGAAGCACAGCGTCTTCGACGTGTCGTCGGAAATCCACCTCGTCGGCTGGGGCCCATCGCTGCTGGGGTAAAATGGTGCCTTGCGTTCCCCTACTATTATAATCCAGAAGTGGCGTGGTTTGGAGCGGGACGCCTAGTGATGTGCCCTGCACCAAGTTGGCGTTGTGCATGATATACCATGCACCTTGATGATATACTATGCCATGGTATCGCAGAAAGTGCTGGGAATGCGTCTTGAGAAGGAGCATGAAATAATTATTAGCGTCCTGGGGTTGAAATGTTTGAGCAACGAATCCATCGACGAGCACGTCACCGCCGCTGGGTGCATGAGTAACGAATCCAAAGGGTGGCGGAGGCGGCAGCGGAGTTGTCACTGAGCCACTAAATTGACTCGATTGGTGCTGGCTTGGGGAAGTAAGTGAACGAGTGGTGACTCCAAGGGATGGCGGCGGCGGCGGAGCTGTCAGAATTGATGCAGTCTAGAAGTAACTCGGCAGGACGTAGAACTCACGTTTCCCTTCAAATATATGCGATCCTGAGAGCATAGCTGCCCTGACGGTTTTTGTGTCGGCGTTTGCACCTTTGATACCTGACGACAGATCTTTCGTGTAGACGTCCCTACTGTGAAGAATAGAGAAGATGAAACACCGGTAAGGGCTTACCTGGGTGGAACGGGACCTCACGAATCTCAGGCTTGGAGTGTCGCAGGTGAGTTGCAACTGCACCCGGCTGGAGAGAATCTAGTGACTACAGGTTCACAAATATAAATAAAACTGGGTACTGAGTAAACTTCTACTCACAGTGTCATCACCAAATCCATCAAGCCGTACCAGGTCGTCATCATGAACGAGGACCATATCGCAACTAGGTGCACTCTGTTCAGTCTCTGTTAGTATCGAATGCGTGGAGAAAATTTCTACAGTGCTCACTTCGGCGATGTATTCCAGTAGTATGTGAAGAGGGTCACGATACTTTGACACTTAAGACGAGGACTAGAAAACGCTAAGAGAGAACTTTACCTCTGGTACAGTCGATATCGGTATAAGTTCCATGTCCGGCTCAGAGTCGGAGCCTTTGGGGTCTGGACCGGGTCCAGATGCCCCTCTCAACCGTGGTAATATCATGAGCTTGCGAGTGACGCGATACCCTCGTAGAAATATGCACTGGTCCTCAGGTAGGTCCTGGAGTGAGTTCAAGGTAACCCAAGATTCATCGGCCACAAATAGCATTCCATCGTACCTTTCCAACGGGGCCACGGTTCAACACAGCCCCTATAATCCGGTCGGGTGAAAAATGCCAGTTAATGTTGGTATCTGCGGCTACTTGAACCTCGAACGATACTCGTGAGTCTGTCTGGCCCTCGAGGAATGCGACATTAGTCCAAGATCTTGCGCGATGAACTCCCGTGACCAAAACGATATCCTCCATCCGGTTAATCCCCATACCAAGCTCTCGGGCCCAGGAAAACCAGTGGTCGATGTGGCTGATCATCCACTCGCCAAAATCTCCGAGTGCTACAGTGTTCTCACACCTTGCTTGTATTGGAAGGGATAGCACGGCGCCTTGCTTCCTTCTGCAAAAAAATGTAACCTCCGCGGGGTTTTTTGGCCTGAGAATGTGTGAGTGACACAACATTTAAACTATGCCTTTGGTTACTCGGTGGCAAATACCTCCGGTTCAGATTTCAAAGCGACTCCTGCAGAACAAAAATGATTGGGACTGAGCGTGCCGGGGATATTGTGATTTTTGACGCGAGGTCTAAGCTGTTCGTTCTCGTCTGGAACACCAAGTCTATGCGACGGATCTCTTGGGCTAAGCAGAACATTGAAAAGACGGTGGAATTGCCCCTCCCGAATGAAACCGACGTCACCAATCGCCACGGCGGGATATCGACCTCCTGAACTTGGCTCCCAGAGTGCGTGTCCGTAGGCAGGATACTTGATTGCGAGGTGGTGGCGAAATATGTCGTAGTGGGCCATCGAGGCGGCGCAGGAATCAGAGGCAAACCAGGAAGGCCGAAACAGGTTCTCAGGTTATTAATAAAGTAAAGAGATGAGATGAGTTCACGTGCGACAGAAGGGTACATTGGATTGATTTCGCTTCACAGCCTCAGGACAATACTAGATGAACTGGTAGCATTGTGAGGCGGTACCTCAATGGATCAAAAAAAACAGTATAGGACTTGGTATAGCTCGGAGCCAAAGATTTGCAATCGGACTTACCCCTAACCTTATAATATGGACTGGTGTTCGAACTGTTTGCCACCCTCTCCTTGTCAACAAGCCTTATGCTATATCACATTCGCATCACCCACTGGTACCATAGGGAGATGTGTCCTCAAGTTGGGCCTGTGCTTGAATCAATGCTACAAGCTACATCTATTGAACGTGCGTATCTCATCCTTATTGAGGGTTCTATTGGCACAGCGCCCACACCTCATGCATATCTCATTGGCGATGCCACTTGCAGGCGCCCCACGCACTCACTTTACATTGCACTTCAGACATTGACCATTATCTATATGGATAAAACTGCATGTGTTCACACTCCTCGTCATCGCCGGGAGCGTCGTCCTTCTGTACGGCGTCATCGGGCTATTCACGCATCGCGGAGTGGTGTCTGCGTGTGCCCGCGGAAGGGTACATACTTGCGGTGTGCACCGTGGAGCCGTACAGCATACTCCAGAGCTACGTGCAGCCATGGTACGCCGAGGTCATCCCGCCCTGGTACGGTCTGTTCTCCATTACGATAAGGCGCCCTGCTCCCGACTCAGCGCCGTTGTGAATAAGCACACGCCAACTAACAGACGCGGGTGCCTAACCCAATCATCCTCTTTATCGGTCCTCCGATCTTCAAGTTCGGCCTCGTGGCTGAAGAGGTTACGCAACGTGACATCTGTTAGCCCCTCGTGTTTGTACTTTAGATGGTGCCAATCCTAGCCGAAATAGATGTCAGTCAAGCGTAGATGGACAGATGCACACGCGTGATCGTCTGGCTTCTGATGGCCATGAGGAGGGGGCACCTCAGGCACGGTTACGAAGTTGAAGTCCATCCCATGTTACATTCACACCTCGAGCCGGGCCGGTTCAGGACTAATTTCGTCGAGAGGGTTTATTGGATGGCTTTTCCTATTCGTTGACGGCTGCTGTACCTCATTTGCGTACCCAGAAATTCTCCGTTACAGTAATGGGGAATAGTGTAGAAAGGGTGATGGTTTACCAATAAGCAGGGCTGGCTAGAGGCTGGTAGACACACCGCACTGTGACAGCCTGCATCATGCTGTCATGGCCATGACGGCGCACCGGAGGTATTTATTCCAAATTTGCATTAGCATTGGGCTTGTTCCACTTGAAATACGATCGAGGTTCGCACTAAAAGTAAAGTACATGCGGAAAACTCGCACCCCACCCTCCAAAAAGAGTATCGCGGCAGTGTCCAGGATCTCTACTAAGATATAACAATGCAGCGGAACTAACGAGGGTATACACTATACAGAAGCTACAGTACTTATTCAGTTCATCAATATTGTGTCCTCCGGTGACTATGGACACGTGTACCTTCGGACCACTCATTGGGTAAGTTGTATGATGGGCATCCAGCTTCCAGCGGAAACATGAACGACGCCGATGACTTTGACATGATCTTGCGTGATCCTACCACTCCCGATTTGCCATCGAGGGTCTGTCGCCACATAGCCGTGAGCCATGCACTCCTGGAAGAAGGCATCAGTTGATGGCGAGAGTAACGGACATGTACGAATTGTACCCTGAAGAAATTATTCAAAGAGGTGCCGACGGCCTTCATGAGGCGTGCCATGCTGATTGGATTCCGTGCGTGTGTTTCGTCTCGGGTGTTTATCTGACGCTTCCAGCTCCTATAGCCAGGCCACTACAAACAGTGTCATAGAACAAACGAGCTGAAGCGTTGCTGGCCGTGGTAACAGAGGGGTGAACTCACGTTGATCCGGATCTGCGCTGTTGCACTTCCACCAAGTGGCGCGAATTTCTCCGCGTTATGGAGATCGCGATCGCGACCACGAAGGATATCCGGCAGCCGGAACCCTATGCCACCATTGCGGTTGACAAAGAAGATGGGCAATTCAAGCGTGGCGCCATCGACTTGGCGTCGGAAGTCCACCTCGTCGGTCGGGGTCCATCGCCTTTGTGGGACGACGGTACCGTGGGTTGTCCTACTACTATAGTCCAGAAGCGGAGTCGTTTGAAAGGGGACACCTGGCGATGTGCCCTGCACCAAATTGGCGTTGTGTGTGATGTACCATGCACCTTGATGGTATGCCAACCCGTAGTATCGTAGGAAGTGCTGGAAACGTGGCGTCCTAAGTAGAAGCGTGAAGTAGGTATTAGCATCTTCGGGTGAAAATGTACGAGCGACGAATCCGTCGGCAACAACGTCGCTGGCAAGGGTGATGCGCTTTGTGCCAGAAACGTCAGAGCGGATAAGAGAAGAAACACCAAACTGACTCACTTCTTGGGGGTGCATGAGCGGTGAGTTGCGAGTTACACTAAAACTGGTGCGAAGTGAAAAGCTTATAACCAGTCCTGTGGATCCTCCATTCTTCAAGTCCCTTTTCGGTGACCACCGCCACTCACATATCTGGGGTGCACACCAAGCGAACCTGCTTCACAAACTCGTGGTTCATGCACACCATATACGAAACAGGGGCCATGATCGAGAATACGCACGGTTATCGGCACCCTTCATGATGCTTCGTCGTGGGCTGCATTAACTAAACAAAAAAAAGGCGGTAGTAAAGACGCCGTTCATATGAGATACAGTAGTAGAACAGTAGAACTGCACAAACAGAGGAAGACGCTGCCAATCTCGGTCCAAATTTCTTTGTTTACGCCCCACCCCCTCAACAGAGGAGATGTCCTGGACGCAGAAACAGAATCTTCTGCACTGGTTGATGAGGCACCCGATTGTGATAATGAATTAGAAGTAGAAGTAGAGGTCGGTTGTGCGGGAAGGAACGGCCTGAATGCAGTCCTGATCAGGTTTTTCGGCGTACAGTCATGCTGGTGAGCAGTGGATAGCGGATCGCATGGGCTTTCTGCACAGCGACGACCCAACTTATGTGTAAGCTGGCAACTGGGCCGTATACACGCAGAGAACGCGTGCCATTGTATGTCACATGATCGTGTCATACCATTATGAAATTGGTGAAAGTCTCCGATCGTACGAATCTTCAAGCAGCCGCCATGAAGGACCCGCTACCTTTACACACCGTTTCCTTCCATTTGTTGGTTTTATATTTGGCTTTTTGTTATGTGTCAGGGAGGGGATACCAAAACAGTGGATTAGTAAGGGTGGTAGGTCCTTCATGGCGGCTGCCTTACTGGATGGGACACCCCCTATCTACCGGGGTCGTTCAAGACATGAAGGTTACAGGGTGACCAGAGAACCGGCGCACAGCGATAAACTGCCCGACAGATCTCACCAGCTCTTCATCTAACACAAGCTCTTCCAGGGCTGGCAACACTTCAGTGACCATCTCTCCGCTGATATCGTCCAGTGCAAGAGCAATGTGCCCGCCCAACTCCTCAGATCCTTGCAGCGTCTTCACGAGGGTGAATGGGCGGAGGAGTTCCAGCCAGTCAGTGTCGTCCATGTCATCTTGCCACCTTGACTGTAGTTCATCCTCGTCGATCGAGAGATGGCCCACGTTGGAAACAAGAGCGGGAGATTGACCGAGGATCTGGCCCAGGTGTGAAACCTGCCAATCTAGCCCTTCGGACAAGATACGGAGGGTAAAGCGACCTATGCGATGTTCTCCTTGTTCGGACTCGAGTTTGATGCTGACATTGCTAACGTTAAACCGTATACGCGCATGCCCAAACCGGGCAAGCTCGAAGTTTTCTGCGCGGCCGATGAATTGGGAGAATTGGGGAACCTGGAAGTAGAGCTGATTGGCGTACGTTACTTTGAAGTAGTGGAGTTGAGGTGTATCGACTTGGGCCAAAAAGTCCTCCAAATACTCGCTCGAACCATGGAAATGAAAGGTGACCAGAGAGGGGAAATTGGTCCGGGTCAAGGGGGGTGAGTGTCTTTGTTCAAGGCGAGAAGTCTGCGGTTTGAGCCAAATACAAAGGTTATTCAGCCTTATTGACGCGGCAAGGCCCGTAACTATCGCCTCCGGTGAAGTATAACCTTGGGGAATGTTCTCGAGTCGAAGACTGACGAGATTAGTTGCGGATGAAAGGAGGGTGGGCAAACCCGGAAAGGAGATGTCTTCTATGTAGATTTCACGTAACTGTGGGGCAGAGCCACCCAAAAATCCATCAGGGAGGACTAGCACGTTCTGATCTTTCGGTGAAAGCCAAAGATTTGTCAGCGCCGGAAAAGGCACCTGCGTCACCGAGGCCGCCATCTCCAACAACGAGTTCGTTACAGCAAGCTTGATGCTGCGCACCCGAGTTGGATTCTCGAGCGCAGCGATGACATCATCTTCGTAGTTAGCAGCAAGGCTTCTGCGGTCCCAGGATGTATAGTCCACAGTAATTGGGAAGGGTGGCCAGCACCCCAGATTGTTCTTAACAGGGGTTCCATACGTGCAGAGAAGCGTCAGATCGAGGCGACCTGGAAACGCAAACACGGTATGTCGCCATTGCCGGCAGACGTGCACCAGTCTGTGCCATTCTGAGATACGGCGAAAGGAGATCCCGTAGCGTTTGCCATCCATTTGGCAGAAAATAAATATTTCAAGCAGAACTTCATTTGGGAGCATGTCGATTGTCGTTGCGTGTCTGTGACTCTCGCCTATTCAATACAGATCAATACCTGTTGTGGGTGCCACACGTGAACTCGATGCTTGAAGACGTACCTGGTCCGTGACCTTGAACAACATCTCCCGTATTCATGCCTTTCCCATGTTGTGTCAGTGCTGAAACACCAGAAGGTGGCATGGAGAGTGAACTTGTGAACAGTTACTCTTTTAGGGACGACTAATTATAAATTAATACCAGTCAGTTAGCCCAACCATGAGGTAAACGAGTGCATGGACACACTGGAGAGAGCTCATTGACCGAAGCAGTAAGAGCACTAGGGCGGGTAGGGTGATGATGCGGCTCGCTCTTATTATACCCATCGTTGGGTTACGGCGAGCGCCCTAGGAATCGTAATCCTGTCCATGTGTCGTGAATTAAAACATCGTGGTCGTTTCATTAAACATTAAGCCCGCCGTCCACCACGGATATCTTCCCACCCACGAATATTTCGTGTCTGATAAGGGCTATTTCTCAGCCTTTGCAGTCCACACAATACAATCGAACACATGGGAGAGGCCAAATACTTTGAACGGGGCCATCCTCTAAAGTAGGCGGTAAATGTGATGCTCGTGGGGACGCCTGACGAGTAATTTACGGCTTGTTACGTTGAAGAGCCGCCCATAACTAATTAACGGGCGGCATAGCGATCAATGAATCCGCTGTACAGCACGGAACTGGGGCCAGAGGTTCGCTAACGAACGGGAGTATTCGGGGGTGGATAGGTGTATTCAAGCAAGACTGTGTCTTTTTACCAGGGGAAATGAGGGTAAGACACAGGACTGTCGAAGAGATAGATAACGACACAATACCTCTGATAACGGAGATGAAAGCCCATCAGTTATTAAAGCTTGAAGGATATAGCTCTCAAGTGTGAGAATATTGTAGGACGAAACGCCACCGCCGACAGTCACTTGACGAACGGGACTTGTATAGAAACGGATATGAAGCTATATGACGGTGTGAGTAGAATCGTGGAGAGCCGTACCGTAATCGCTCATAAAGATCTAATATTGATGAGAGAAACTATTATAAGTATCCGCTTATAATTCAATTATAAATGCCTTTAATATTTTATAATTGCGGATAGTATTCTTTTAAAGCCTTTTATACGAATAAATAATGTTTATTACAAACCGGTTCAATCCGAACGCAACCCCGTCGAGACTGCGGGTAGGCTTGCTCTCAATAATTGGCCTCTTCCTTCGGATATGTCTCTCGCACTTTCTGGTATAACAGAAGAAGGGACGAAGCAGTAGTCGAGTTTGGCTGGGCCTCATTCCTCCTCTCTCTTATCCCCACTTCGGCGCTTTTGTGTCTCCTTTTCGTTTTGGAGAATATCGACTTTAGTGCGTCCATCGAAGCGCTCGTGCGTACTCACCGCGCCTCTACACCTCTTCTCCAGATCTTCCTTCACTCGATCGTCATCGCTCTCGGATACACGGCTAGTTACTAGTCGTGTTACTTCCGGTTCAGTGCACCAGTGAGTCGACCGCGGTACCGAGGCTTGTCATGGATGGTGTCTGTGATGGTGTCCACGCAGGGTCAGAACGAAATAGAAAATGTCTACCGCAGAGACGTAATCAGAACTGGTCCATCCGAAGGCGCCTGGAAAGCAATATCAAACAATTTGGAAGGAAGGCTACTCGTGAGCCATTATATCAGATTCTCATATCGAGTGAGTTGTATGATGGGTATCTAGCTTCCAGCAGAAACATGGATGGCACTAATAATCCTCACCTCTTGCGTGATCCCTCCGTGCCTTTCAATCTGCCATCGAGGATCTGTCCCCACATAGCCAGTGCCGGCCGTGTGGTTTTGGTACTGATAATGGCGCCAGAAGGTGGCTGGGGAGTGGATGGCGGTTCGTCTGGGGATGGATACTCAGGAATAAGTGGGGAATGCTAGTCAGTGAGCACAAGCACTAAGCCAAGAATGCGGCGGCTTTTATCTGGTAAACTTCCCCAGGCTACGAGCGCCTTAGGTCGTATTCCTGTTCACGTGCCGCGAATTGGGGGACACATGCCAGTGCACACTAAGGAAATCGAACCCCTGGAAAGCTTTGTCAGCCAAAGCTAGTACCCATATGTGCCTATAACGATGAGACCGAAATTCGACATGCCAGCCAGAAGGGTGGTGTATAATAAGGCGTTTGGGTCTGGATCTGGATGGGCAACCTCGATACATGTGACTAGTTCCCTGTCCGTTTGCTGGTGACAATTTTGCCACCTTTGCCACCTGACGACTTACTTATGCCGTTGCCCTATATAAGATGAGGAATTCTATGTAAAACGCACAGGTTCCTGTCTTTTTCCATGGCGAGTACTATAGCGTGCTGGGAGTTAGTCTCTCACTCTGAAATGGGCCAATTCAGGACCCAACAGGAACGGCTGTCAGGTTCGTGTCCAATCCAGACCTTTCTCGCGTTGTGCGTCATTTGATCATATCACGACTGCGCCATGTGATTTCCTTGACAGAAGTCTTTGTCAAAGTCATCGACGGTATGCTCTTGCGCAAGATAGAAAATGTCCCGACGGGGTCAAATAACCAGCCAAGGTTCATTGTTGAAATTACTAGTATAATTGTCACCTCTGGATCGGAGAGGGTTACCTACTGATTTATTGTTAAAACTTCAGAATATGGAGAGATGTGAGGAGCTGATGAGGTCTTGTTGTACAGTTTCCCGTATTATCGGCATATCCATATGGTCGTTACCCTGAGCTATGGTGTGGAAATAATCAAGCTTCCCTCTCAATTTCACATCTGTCTTAATCATGATGGCGGGTCCGTGAGCCACATTTCAGGCTTCCTGATTCTTCTTGAACGTCGGCGCCGCAGTTGGACCAAATAGGGCCACAAACTCAGATTACTGTAAGGGCAACAATCGAGGAAGGGCGGAAGCACAAAGCGCGATTGGATGAGGATCCATCTGTCCAAGGTGCTTGCCGAGGCGAGGTCACGACTGGCCCCCGTAGCGAAATGACAAGGCCGAGGTAGGTACTTCACGCAGATTCCTTGATTGATACATAATGCGGCGGATGGGTTCCAATTTTTCCAAACAGCCCTTTGCTTCAATGTGCCTGTCGTGTTCGGGAGGAAGAACTCGAAGTGGATGTGGCGCCTCGTTGGTTTCTTGGCTCAAAGACTACAATAAGTCAGGCAGGTTTGTGACCATGATGGCCCCAGGGTGAAGGGAAGGCATGACTGCAGACAACGGTCGAAGTTGAGGCTATCAGTTAGGTTGAGTAGCGTGTACACCCACCGTGGCGCCGTTCCAGGCCAGCTCGAGGTTTTGAGTTTTGAGTTGAAAATTTTGTCAGTGGAACTTTCCCAAGAACTCCAGTGGGTTACTCTCCGTTACAGTCACAGAGCGTACTGTAAAACAGAGGGATGAATTGGCGATAAGCAGGGCTGATGCGGGTGCCCATCACCGGTAAAGCCGTGACACACTGTACGCTCATGATGCCACTGCTGGGTGGACTCGACAATTGCCTTTTTTGTCTGATTCCAGAAATGTTAGATCTCGCATTCCAACCTACATTCCAAGCCAAGAGACTCACCAGCCATATATAAGATGCCTCACCGTTACTTGCTCCTATGACCGTGCCTAAGTTCCAACCTCAGTCGAGTGGTCGAGTTTCTACTCTCTCGTTCCAGTGAATCTCGACAATGAATTCTCTAGCTCGTGCGTTTCCGTCGCTCAGCCAGAGTGCACGGGGTCACCTCCCAGTGTCTCTCCCACCATCGCTGTCGGCGACTTCAAGACCAAGGACGTCCCGGATGCTGACTCCTACCCCGGGGCCTTCTCAGATTTTTACTGGTTTCCTTCAAACTCTATCTCCGTCTACCGAACCGGCCACGCGTGGCCGGTGCCCAGGGGCCCTCAGGCGCAATGCGTGCCGAGGGAGCCCAGGCCTGTCTGCAACTACCCAATCCAAGCCGTGTGATGCACCGTCGGTGTCCAGGTGTACAAATCCCTCGATTCCATTGGAGTCAAGTGGTCGACCATTGATCCGGTGCGCTTCGCCGAGCAAGGAGGGGAAGCCGGTCCGCTCTATCTCTGGGTGGGCGTCGAACCTAGGTCGCTCTCCCTCGCCTTCAGGGAGTCCATCTTCGCCCGGTCCACTAACCCGCAGCTTCTCAACCACACCCCCTCTGGCGTAGACCCCACCGCCGACTTACGTAGCCCCTTCACTCCCGCTCTCGGTGTTCAGATCGCTCCCCTAGCCACCCCTCACTTCGGGGGCACAGGTGCCCTGTACCTCCGCGAGAGCAGCCAAAGTGAATGAGTCTTCCTCCTGACCATCCCCCATGTCCCTCTCCCGCTGAGCGCACACCGTAACGAGCTCTATGTGTGCAAGAACCCCAGTCAGCCTCGTCATGAGGTTCTTATACTCGGCAGCGAAGCCTACCAAGACGCCCTCGAGGCCATGAAGGACAAGATCCGGCGCGAGCTTATCCTTGTCCATCATTACAAGAGAGAGCTTGCTGCATTGGGGGAGGCTGGGGGAGGCCGTTGAGGGCGAGAACGCCATGGTAGCTCGCGCGCGCCATTTTGAGGGTAAGTTGACGGAGGCGGAGATGACGATCACGGCTGTAGACGAGTTCCATGATCAGATTACCGACCACTGGAGCACGGTGAGCCAGCGCATGCTCGGTTATGTCGTATATGCCCCTCCGATCTCCGTCGGTACCGGCCCAAAGAAATTCACAGACCATTGGGCTCTGATCGATCTCTACCTTGACAAGATCGATTGGGGTAGTTTCAAAGGCAACGTTATCTATCTTGGTACGTTTCGATCTTTCTTACCAAGGTCGTTTAGTCTGACTATTTAATCTAGGAAACAAGATTTCAGCCGACGACTTCGTCCTGAAAATGCACCCTCATCCCAAGAACCGCTCTTCCTTCCATTAGCCGATCGGCGGCCTGCTGCAAGTTAACGGCGTCGTCAAGGAGGACGAAATACGCCAACCGACCCAGCTCGATGCAAACGGTGAGGAGTGTCTTCTCGTCATCAAAAATGGCAAGAGCACTGGAGTCACCATTGGTCGCGGAACCAGCATCGAGTTGTTCATTCGAGAATACGACGGGTACGGCACGGAGTCGATGTCGACGGAGGTCGCCATCCACTCCTACAGCCACAAGGATGGCGCATTCTCCGCCTCCGGTGATTCAGGGTCCATTGTCGTTGACGGGCTAGGACGCATCGTCGGCTTGCTCACCGGCGGTACTGGTTCGACAGACTATACTGACGTGACCTACCTGACACCGTATTTCTGGCTCGAGGAGCGCATCAAGCAGGCCTTCCCCGACTCCTACCTCTACCCGATCAAGGCGTAGGTTTCGACATCGACACACACCAACATCGGGGACGCTGTCGAGGCGTCTTGTTCCTTTTCTTCTTCTACATATACAACTTCTAAGGCGATTCTTTCTTTCTTTCTTTCTTTCTTTCTTTCTTTCTTTCTTTCTTTCTTTCTTTGATCCATGTTTATTACGTGATACATTCAGACCAGTCGTAGCGCGAACAACCATTATCCGTTAAGATGCCCCCGAATGGTACGTAAATAACCGAAGCTCAGAGAAGGTAGTTCAAAAAGATGGAAACCGCAAAGGGAGAGAGATTACAATGTCCCTGCGTCGTGGTGGCCACCAGGGTGGTTGGGGGCCGGCAGCCATACGGTGCAGGGGAGGAGGCATTTATTCCAAATGTGTTGACCTTGTAGTTTCGTCTATTCGCAATGAAGTAAATAAAGTACACGCGGGAATTCGCCCTCCTTTCACCAAAAAGACAAACAAAAAGAGTATCGCCAGGTAGTATCCCGAACCCATACTAAGATGTAACAATCCCGCAGCACTAGCAGTAAGGGTATACAATATTGTAACGTCCATCGATAACTTTCGAACTGCGCCATTGGAAATCCCGGTCGATGTATATATGATCGTCTGCACAGGGCTCCAAGGACCAAAAGTCCACCTTAGACCTAGATAGGGAGGTAACCCATGTGCGCTTAGATCACATGTCGGGTGAGTTGGATGATGGGCATCCAGCTTCCGGCGGAAACATGGATGACGCCAACGACCTTCACTTCCTCCTGTGTGATACCTCCGTGTATTCATATCTGCCATCGAGGATCTGTCCCCACATGGCTGTTCGATATGCACTCCTGACGGGAAACGTCAAATTGAGGACGGGGATAGCAGAAAGGTGACTCAAAGGAACGTACCCTGAAGAACGTGTCCACAGAGGTACCAACGAGTTTCATCAAGCGTGCCACAGTAATCGGATTCCTCGCACGAGTCTCGTCTCGTCGGGGGTGGCTATCTGGAGCTTCCAAGGCCCATATCCGGGCCACTACAAGTTGTTTAGTAGGGACGAGATTATCGCCGACTGTAGTAACCGAGAGATAGACTCACGTTGATTGGGATGTGAGTCGTGGTCTTGCCTCCGAGTAGTGCAAAACCCATTCGCGTTATGGAGTTCGCGGTCCGGCCTCGAAGGATATCTGACAACCCGGACCCAGTGGCACCGTTGTGATTGACGAAGAAGAGTGGTAGCTGAAGTACGGCTGCTTCGACATGTCGGATATCTACTTCATCGGCCGGAGTCCATCGCCATTGGGGTACAACGGTGCCATAGGTTTCCCCAAGGCTATGGTCGAGAAGCGGAGTGGTCTCAGGCTGGAGCGGTACGCCTGGCGATGCGCCCTGCACCGAGTGGACATTGTGCGTGATATTCCATGCATCCTTGATGGTATACTATCCCATAGTATCCTAGGAAATAGTGGGAAGGTGGTGCCTTGAATAGGAGCATGAAATAGTTATCAGCATCCTCGTGTGTAAATGTATGAGCAACGAATCCGTCGGAGCGGAGGTGTCAGAAGTGAAATAGTCTAAAAAGCGACCTCCACATGACGTAAAACTAACACCTACTTTGGTTGACGAAGGATTACGGGGTGATCAGAGAGCCGGCGCACAGCGACAAACCTTCCAACGAATTTCACTGGCTGATCTTCTAACGAAAGAAAACCCAGGGCTGGTAATACTTCGGTGACCATATCTCCGCCGATATCGTCCAGTGCAAGAGCGATATGTCGTGCCAACTGCTGAGATCCATGCAACGTCTTCACAACGATGAAGGGGCTAAGGAGTTCCAGCCAATCTGCGTCATCCAATGTCGTCTTGCCAACCTGGTTGCAGTTCATCCTCGTCGATCGAGAGATGGCCTACATCGGAGACAAGGGTGGGGGATTGACCGAGGATCTGGACCAGGTGTGAAACCTGCCTAATCTAACGATTTGCATGAGATACGAAGAGTAAGGCAATTTCCAGGGTGTTCCTTCTCTTCACAATCGAGTTCAATAGTAGACATTGTTAGTATGTAAGCGTTCTTGCACATGCCTGGACTGAGCTAGCTCGAGGTTCTCCGTGCGGCCTATGAACTGGGCAAGTTGAGGAACTCGAGAGTCGGGCTGATTGAAATACGTTATTTCGAAGCTGTGGAATCGAGTTTCGTGCCAAAAATATGCTACAAATACTTGCTAGAGCTGCGGAATTTAAAGGTGATGAGATGGAAGGATATTCCGTCAAGGAAAGCGGCTGTCTTAACTCAAGGCGAGACGTCGGCAAATTGAACCAAATCCAAAGGCTATCCAACCTGGTCAACGTGGCCAAGCCCTCAACTATCGCTTCAGGTGAAATATAACCCTCCTGAGGAACTTTTTCGAGTTGAAGAAGGACAAGGTCTCTGGCTGATGAAAGAAGGGTGGGAAAGATATGCTTTCCAAGCAGATCCGACGTAACTTAACTGTAGGGCAGAACCACCCAAAAAGGACTGGGACGTTCCGAGCTTTCGAAGAAAGACAAAGGCCTGTTAGCGCTAGAAATTGGTTCCTGCATCGTTGAGGTCAGTCTTCCCAACAGCAAACTCGTTATAGAAAGTTTGACGCTGCGCATCCGATTGGGGTGCTCGAGCGCAGCGGTAACATCGTCTTCGTAGTTGGGAACACGGCCCGTGCCGTTCCACGTGAAGTAGTCCACGACGATTGGGAAGGGTGACCAGCACCACAGATTTTTCCTGAAAGGGGTTCCGTACGTGCATAGAAGCGCCGGATTAAGACGGTATGGTGACGCAAATATGATATATCGCCATCGCTGGCATACATTTTGCCATTCAGAGAACTTGGACCTATGATAATGGCGACGCATTTGATAAAAGTCAAATATATCTAGCATAACATTGTCCTGGAAGCCCGTAGACTGTCGTTGTGTGTCTGTAATTCTTGTATGATCCACGCAAGTCAGCACTCGTTGTATGCGCCGCACACGAACTAGAGGACGTACCTAAACTGAGCAACCTTTCTCACATTCAAGCCTTTATTACGGTCACATTGTATCGGTACTGGAATAATGGCACCAAAAGGTGGCATGGTGAGTGGATGGTGGGTTGTCTGGGGACGGGCACTCAGGAATTGACGTAAATTAACAGTCAATGAGCCCAAGCACTAAGCCCGGAGGACGATGTGGCTGGTTTTATCTGGTAGACTTCCCTGGGCTACGGGCACCCTACGACCGTAAATTGATCCTGCTCATGTGCTATGAATTGGGGGTGCATGGCAGTGCACACTGGGAAAATCAGCTTGAAAATCGTTCGATAACAGATTCACCAATCGGTGTCCTCTAACAAATAGTTTGTGCCCGATAAGGGTAATTTCAACCTGCTATAGCACACGACCGTGGCAGGCAAAATGCTTCGAACGAGGCAGGCTCTTCATCGATCAATCCACCAAGAAGTAGGCGGCAACTGTGAAGCTTATAGAACCTATCGTCCGTTTCAGGATCGTTACAGTATATTTACATTGAGCGGCCCGTAATATATGCCATGCAGTGCAGTGACGGCAGCAGAACCCGTGCCACTGGTTCATAGTAGATAACGAGATAACGATCAACGGATCCACTGTACAGCATCAAACTGGGTCAGGGGTTCGCTAAACGAAAAGGTATACTTCAGATTGGCAGAGGTAGTCGACGACCAGAACTGTCTTATTACCGGTGTAAATTGACCATTAGAAATCAGAGCAAGAGAGAGGAGGGACCTCACGACTCCAATAAAAGGCGTGAGAAAGTTGTAGTGTTGAGCGTGCACCCAGGAAAAAAGGTTTTTGGCCCGACTTCACGCCTATAAGGACGAAGTCGAAATTGAGGCCATGGCTTAGAACAAAAAGAAGGGAGCATTCCGCTACCTATTTCCGTACGGCGACTGCTTCTAAATTTCCCAAGTAACTTGTGAACTGTGAAGCCTCGGACATCTTGCGGACATCACATGTCCAAGGCTCCAGGTTGTAGCCTCATAATTTGTGTCATTTATGACCCAGTGTGTAGCCCTGTTCAGAAACGCCCGACCTACGAAAGGAAGATTATGATGGTCTTCGAATATTGTAACTTGGTTTTGAGGACGAGACGCCCGATGAGGACGCTGGTACGAGTGAGCAAGAAGGATCCCATGGTGTGTGTGGCGACGATGATGAAGACATGTTCGAGGACGCAATAGAGAATCTGGCCATTTCGGAGAAGTCCGGGCTCGTTGTTGCCAATTCGTGACAGCAGATGCGTCGTATCCTGACCAAGAGGTAGGGTCAAACCCGGCGCGTATAAGCTGACTTGGGGTCGTTTTTGGCCTCGGCGATCTCGCGTTCGAATAGATGACCCTCTAGGTCGTACTGTGGCTGTACTTTCACTATATGGGATGACAACCATGCCTGGTCTAACGTATCCCTGTGTTTTCTGTGTCAGGCTTAGCACAACTTGAGTGTGTATAAATCCCTAGCTTGTCAAGACGATGAGTCTCAGTTGCGCCGTTTGTCGTATCTGCCTAATCTGGGGCTCCTAATAAGAGCTCTCGTTGAATTCTATCGATTCGAATCGGATTGCGAAATTATTTTCAAAGAAAAAAGACAAGGCCGCATCCCTTGGACACATTGCGGGAAACTATCTCTATAACATCAGTAAACTTGCGAATGCGTTGAAAACAAGGATATTGGCAACACACCTCGATTGTTATCCATAGCCCAACTACTGATATCGAGTAGAGCCCAACATCCGACGACGGTTGGGACAGAAGTAGGGGATTGACTCACATCTTATTGTTGTTACCAGTCCTCAAGTCGATCATGATGGGCTAGTTACTGGAGTTGGACGGGAGTCAACCCAGTTCCGTGCAGACGATTCTGGGCTACGAACCGATAGAAGAATATCACGGTGCAGGGGCCATACAGCTCATAGTACACCTACGACCACGGCTAGCATGGGTTAGTAAGCCTACAGGTAGGGTGACGAAGATAATAGACAGACGTGCCTCGTTGAAACCTGGTGCCTCCCTGATGCCACAAAGGTAGATGATGGCAAAGTTCCGCGATGCGTCTCGTCCGTCACCATGAACCGTGACAGCGTCTCAGTCGTGCCCAAAGCGGATGACAACGACGAGGCCCTCCTCAAATTGACCACTTTATTGACGTGCCAGCCAGAAGGAATGTGGGGTAGAGAATAAGACATTTGGGCCCGAATGTAGATGGGTGATTGAACTAGGCCTGGGGACTGTGCTGTGAAACGAAAGCAGTACTGTAATATTTACATGCTGTAACTTGACCGAGACGAAGGAGAACACGGTCATCTAGACGTTGGTGGGTTCGGTTTGGGGTAATCACAGGCACCATCTCTTTCGTGATAAAGGCATTACTATTAGAACGGCTATCCAAATCATAAGAAAATCATATAATCATAGGTCACAAGCTGAAGTAACCCGGCGGTGCTGAAGTTCCCTAGGTCATGAATAGGACGTAGTATGATTGGAGGATTAGATTACAAGTCTTGTAATAATTTTGACTTTATTATATTCTTATAACTTCTGTATAAGACTTGGAATATTATCTTAGATTAGATCAAGCCCTCTCTTGAGCCCTCTTCCGGAATTCTGGGACAACATATGACAAAGTGACCCTCATTATGACTGGTCTAGAATAAAGTAGCTGCAGTGGCGGCACTGACGTGTTATACCTGTAGGTCCCTGAGGTAGTGCTAAATTTCCCCACGCCTGCATGATCTCATTATAGGCCTCATTGCTGGACTAGTACAACATGTAATGTAGAGCCCAATAGTTTCCTTCAAGTGGTGTCCCGTGATGGTCAGGACAGTGCCTGTCCAACGCGGACACATAATTTCGCGAGCTCTGTCCGTTGCTCCGATTCGGCTGGAGCAGGAGTTGAGCCCAGGACCCGGGTTGAGACAAAGAAGGAAAACTAGGTCAGGACACACGAGCTCCTAGGAGGGTCGGAGTGCGAGATGCGTTCGCGAGGAGGAGTAATACTTGGGGTGATGTAGACCTTGATGTGGACCAAGCGTTGGGAACAGCGTCGTTTACGTGGCGATAACAGGCCCGAGTCCGAGGGGGTGACATGTACATCGTAGTATGCTGTCTACTCTAGGGATCAAGCGATGTGTGTGTGCGAAGGGAGTTATGTACACGACAAGTTATTAGGGATACGACCGAGCGACTTGGGTTCGGGATTTCCATAGTAATGCAAAGAGGAAATAAATTGAAAATGACGACCGTGTTGACTACACGGCAAAGTTTACGGTCCTGACAGGCCCACTCCCTGCTACATTTTCACTGCACGCAGTGCCCCCCCCTCGGGCCTCCCGCGCATGTGTATACATAACCTCCGCTGGAACTGTGAACGTCGATATGAACGTTGTAGGTTGCTCCTCTAGTTGTAGAGGTTGAGCATTGCTAGACACGACGTCAGAAATGGGGGTAAATCACCGAGATGCAGGTGAGATCAAAGCGACGCACACCATGTAAAGGAGCGAAAGGACGTAGAGCTTCCCGACCATCCCATGAAGAATTGGATACCAGAATAGCAAATCACTCTGAAGGACGGGAAGATGGTAGTTAGTGCCCGTTGCTCTAAATAAGACGCCAAAAGAACCCTGAGCAGGGGAAAAAATGGGGGGAACTCACCGACACTTGAGGCACAGTAGCAGTAGTGTATTGGATATAGAATCCGGTCAAGCAGATGGCGCCGAGAGTCGGTGGTAGTGCAGATTGCCACACAATGTTCACCAAATGAGAGATTCGCTATAGATACCAGCAGAAGCTGAGAATACACATCAGGTGTTCCACATACACACAAGACATACCTTACGTGTGTGGGCAGTATAAACCCGCTTCATCGTTCGGGTGAGATAGTAAAGCACTTGGCGTGATTGATAAACACGTGAAGCCCAATGTCACAGGAGGCGTGGACGACGTACAGAGGATAGTAAGAGTGAGGTCGAGGACTGAGAAAGGTCAGATACGCGCGATATATTGAGAATGACGCAGACTTACCAGATGGGAGAAGGACAGACATCAAGACTGTAAATGTCTCCAAAAGGGCTCTCTAGGAACAGGTTGAGTGCTTACAAAGCCAGGATGTGTCAGCCCTTCGGGGCGAAGGAACGAGGCCCTTCGTTTCGATACTGGTCACAAATGTAATGACTGAAACTGTGACCCATAGTGTCGCGACTGTCGAGGCTACTAGAAGTAGCACGAGCGGCGTCTGAGTAACGAACGGTTCAGCGCATTCTCTATTGCGGGCGGAGCTACTGACGATAGTGAACATGCTCTTTCCCACAAGCTAGTTATTCTAGTCAAATGGGCAGGAACACGCAAGTGGTTG
>JAKELG010000519.1:0-23582 GCA_021527035.1 Lactarius vividus
CGCTTTCGTCCACCCTAATAAGGTACCGTTAGTGGAGGCCGGCCGTGGGGCGAAAAATGATGAAGCAGTGTCATTTGACCCGTTTGGGCGACTGGGACTTCTGAACGCTTGTCGTGATCACGGGTGCGCCTGAACATGAATACACGGGTACTATGTATCCTGTCCGACGCTTTATTCCGCCCTGATAAGACATGGGTGGGGCGAAACAGTGCCGTTTGGGCTTCTGAGCGCTTCCCATGATCAGCGTGTGTGTCTGGATCAGGTGTCGGTGATTGAGGCCTCCCAGTGTTGCTATCACCCACAATATACTAAAGCAAAATGTTCGTGAGCGGAGAATGAAAAATACTTCCTGTGCTCCTGCGTCTTTGGTTGGCAGAGCCAAACTGTTTGAATGCTCGCCGGTGCTTGGCGTATGCTGGCCCGGGTCTGCCATTAACTCTCCTGTCTCTCTCTCAAAGCACGATTTATTTTTTTGCGTACACTTTTTTTAATTGATGTTTTGCCACATCGGAGTCGGCGTTTGGATCGCTATTTTAAATGTCCCCGTGATGACATTCGTGCGCATGTGACCTTGTGTTTTACCGCTCTTGACTACACTTGCACATATCTCTTCTGCTTCGTGTGCCCCACATTTGGTAGCCCCATCGTCGCCCTATGGGTTCTATTATGCACACCCCGGCCTGTGTTCGACCTTTTCTGGATCAAACACTCGGGAATAAGGCAGTCGTTGCTCGACGTGCGTCCCGTTGATGGGCCGACACAGGTGGTGGACCGTCATGTAGCGGGTACAGCTTCGTATATTCGGGCAGTTTGCACGAGGGAGAAAGTTCGGTGCTCTATTGTGGTCATGACGACGACCTCTTTGGCACAAGCGACTGGCATCTTGAGGCAAGCAACGCTTGGGTGGGAAATACCAAGCCCCCTGGTGGCTGGGATGACGAGTGGAAAAGAGTCTTCATTGTAGAGTTGTACTGGATATCCAGGCTAGTTCGTGCATTTTTACTATTTACATCTCCATCAGCGTATCAGCGACGATGCCAGCACTCGCATCCCTCAGATGTGATGGGCGGTAGAAAACGTTATCGGACAACAGCTTTTGATGTCGCGATCGACTTTATCAAAGATGACTACTTCACTCTACATCTAATTTTCTTGGATACGCTGTATCATTTCCTGGGGACTTACGAAGTCGAGGTAGCCAAGGCTCATTACGGTGAGTCCCTGCTGTCTGAGCATAAACATCGCGTTGTGTGTGCTGACGTTTTTGTGTAAGGTGATAAGGTGATTTGCTCATAAATTATACGTGAAGCTTGAAGACACAAATTGCAACAATAGAAGTGAGGAGGGCCTGAAGGGCCCTCCGAATTTCTACTGGGCAAATGATGCTAAGGTTTTGTGACGTGTCTCGGTTGGACATTGGGTCAACGCCCCTTGAGTGACGAGATCCGCAACAGATCCTGTCTCTGATATCAGATTTGATTTACACGACGAATTGATATATAGCATCATCCTGCAACAATTCGCCCTCAGCAACCAAGTGGAATCTCTCAAGGCTAATTAGAATCGCCTCGTCTGTTGCGACCCTTGTCCCTGCCCGTTAGGTTTCGCCATCTGACGCTGTTGCTCCGAGCACAACTGCATCTCTTTTTCCATCGCATCTTTCTCCGTGGCTTTCTTTTGGGCGTCGACCATGTTCTGCGATTGTTGCTGCTGCCAAAATGCGCGCACGATGCCTTCGTAGGTGAACTTGGGCGTTCGGAGGTAGTGGTTCAACGCGTCGCGCCGCGTTTGGGGGTCCTGCAATGCAGATGCACGTTCAATTACTTTTTCAGGACAATCGGTTTCTCACCATCGTTCCGAAACCTGGGATCCAATCATCTTGAGCGTCTTGAGGCCACGCGTCGCTCTTCCCTCCTGACGAGAAATGAACAGGATAACCGGTACCCGTTTGTGCACCGTCATTCGCTCTGGAACGCTCGGAGTATGGGCCATCCACCGTGGTCGCTTGCGTGCTAGCGCTCGCTATACTACTCAGCGCACCGTGAGGCGCGTTGGTGGAACCGAAAGTTGAGTCTGGCAGGGGATACCGTGACATGAGTAAGAGCGAATCGGATTGTTTCCCGTTGTTCGTGGCGAATTGCGGGTATTCCGATCCTTCTGCACTTCTTTTAAATGGCTCGGGCCATGTCGTCGGAGTGTTGGGTCTGAATCACTCATACACCTCCCCAATAGGATAAACTCGATTGTATTGACCACGGCGTGCTTCCAGTAAGGTTGCACAGTGGGTATTTGATTGAGAACACGGCTCCACGGAACCGCAAGGATGCGGGGATCCTGATACCAGGACCAGTTTGATGGGCTCCTACGCCCAACAGCCCTCATTCTTGTTGCGACACTACCAGTCGGTCCCACGCTTTACTGTAACCATCAAACAGATCTCACACTATTCCTTAATTACATATGGCCCGCTGGCATCGTGTGTATTGAGTTCACGAGGGGGTGGACTCCCTACGTTCATAACTGTAAGAATGCAGTGTCGCTCGCTCGCTATTCGCACACGTGATCATGACAAGCGCAGAAGCCCAAGTCGCCCAAACAAACCTGCTTCGCTCAACGGCCAGGCCACCACTAACGACACCCTATTAGGGTGGACGAAAAAGTCGGACAGGGTGTATAGTACTCATGCACTCGTGTTCAGGCGCTCCTGTAATCATGACAAGCACTCACAACCCCAAGTCGACCAAACGAACCTGCTTCATCATTTTTCCCCACGGCGGCTGGGCCACTAATGGTATCCTATTAAGGTATCAGATCTGTCAACTCGTGTTCAGGCGCACATGTGATCATGACAAGCGTTCAGGGCGTTCAGAAACCCAAGTAGCCCAAACGGGCCAAACAACACTGCTTCATCACTCCTTGCTCCACGGCTAGGCCTCCACTAACTGCGTGTTATTAGGGTGGAAGAAGCGTCAAACGGGGTGTATAGCACTTGTGTACTCGTGTTCAGGCGCATACGTGATCATGGCAGTTCAGAGGTTCAAGCCGCCCAGACGATACTGCTTCATCATTTTCTGCCCTATGGCTAGGCTCCCACTGACGATCTCTTATCAGGGCGGAAGAAAGTGTCAGATAGGGTGTATAATACTCGTGTACCCGTGTTTAGGCGCACATCTAATGACAAGCGTTCAGGCAGGAGTCCCGCTGACTGTCACCCAAGCCGCCGAAACGACGCCGCTTCATCATTTTGCGCCCCACGGCCCCCCCCCCCCCCCCCCCACTAACGGTATTTTATCAGGGAGAAGAACGTGGAAAGGATGTATAGAACTCGCCCTTATCTAAAAGTCTCCACGCGTTCTTCATCTTGCTCTTCGTTCGATATTTTTACCTCCAATATCATGGGTCTCGTCGATACTCTTGGCTTCTGCATCTCCGTCTTTGGCCTCGTCATCTACCTCCGATTTTTACTTCCGCACAATATTATTCCGACTATATCGTCGATGCTGACCGATGCGGAACGATCTCTCGCCCTTGCTATAACAATCGGCGCGGTCCCGGAAATGAGCGATTACAAAGTAGGCCTTGCGGTGTATGTACTACCTTGCTTCTCCCACCAGAAGCCATCTCCTCATTCACTACCACAGCCTCGCGAGGCAGCTTGCGCTGATCCGTATTGAGAGTCATCATTCTCCTGGATTGTTCCTACAGATTTTGCTTGCTGTTCGACGTTCCTACAAGCTTTATTCCTTGGCTTCGCAGATTGTGAGTGTTAGGCGGGAGGCCGAGGTAGTTTTGGCTATTCTTTCGCGTCTTTCCCCCGCGACTGACAAAGGTATCACAGGTGGCGATGGACCTTTTCTTGCTTGGCACTCCGCAAACTGTCGTTACCCCTCCCTCACCCGTTACGGCTAACGGTACGTAGTTGATATGTCGTGGGTTTCTGGGTGGTCCTCACTATGAATCTTTTTCTTTTGCCTCAGATACGACCCCTCCAGTTCCCGCGACTGTGAATTGAATTGTTCATTAACGTTCATTCGTCGCCGCTGTTATCGTGATGAGAAGGAATCTTGTATCACTCCCGTGTCTTCACCTTCTACGTCAAGTTCTCCCTCTCATTGCGAGATCGAAACGAAAACCCTTCCCACTGTTCTGCTATCCACGTAGTGACCAGTAATAATAATTGTTGTTCACTTACTCTTTGGACCGAATTCATTTAGACACTCCGGCGTTTACACCATTCACAAATGGCCGGTCCATGACGCCCATTTGGCCAGGTGAATGTGATCACAAGAGAATGTCTACTCTACGGGCAGGCGCTGCGCGAAGATATAATCATAGCCCAAGCGGCCTCGGGCCTAACACCCGTAGTATTATTACTGTGGCTAGCCACTAGAGGAGGGCCCAGGGCCCTCCTCTAAGAATTTAATTTGTAACTATGTCATAGACCTGCAAGACATCGGTTTCACAGTAAGAGAACTAGCGATGGAGGCCGTTCTTGTGACTAAGCAAAGCTAATTTAGCAATCATTGAGTTTGGTTCATCTCGTCCCGTGTATATCCTTCATGATTGGGACGTCCCACCTTCAGTTTTTCATGAGGTCCTAACCCCTTCGTGGACTCCCGAACCACGGATGGATCAGAGTGTGGCCGCAGTTATCGGGATTGGTCATCGTCGCGCACAAGAGAGAAAGAACCGGCTAGGTTGCTCTGGAAAGTTCTGCGGCAGCGGATTCAAGAGGCGATAATTAGCTCCTAACACCAAACCGCCACAAAGTGGAGCAGCGTGCGGCGTAAAGACTTTTCAGGAAGCGATTTCACAAGTCCGCCGCACGCTGAGTGCCTACATCGGCGAGCGTTGACGACAATGCTGACGTTCCGCTGTGCTCACTCAGACCGGGAAACGAGGCACCACGTGATAATATCCCCTCGAACCGAGCGGAATCGAGTAGAAGTCTCCACAGTCCAAGGGGCGTACAGTAGTACAGTATAAGTATAAGAACGCTGCGTGGACAGCAGGCGCCCCCACTCGAACGCCTCAGTATCAAGATGTCCCTCACGCATTACCTCCTCAACGACTACTCTACTCCCTTTGATCGTTTCTTCGACGACGTGTTGAGTCCTCGCACTTATCGTCATGCCCAGCCCTCCGACGTCTTCCGTCCGAGGTAAGCTCCTATTTGGATGTACTTACGCAGCCGGTGCTCACCGACGTTGCCTAGGATGGACATCCATCACGACGACAAGTCGAATACCGTATGTGCGACTTTCGAACTTCCCGGCCTGCAGAAGGAGGACGTGTCAATCGACGTCAACAACAATATTCTCACCGTGTCTGGTGAGACGAAGGAATCCACCGAGCGTAATGAAGAGGGATATACGCTCCGTGAGCGTCGCTACGGTAAATTCTCGAGGTCGCTCTCCCTGCCACAGGGTTTGAAGGTAAGTCGAAACTTGACAACCGACCCCTGCGATGGTATCAATGTTTCTACAGAACGAGGACATAAAGGCAACCATGAACAATGGCTGCCTGAATGTCGTTTTCCCTAGGTCTGTGCCGGAGACGTCTCCAGCGAAGATCACCATTGGGTGATTTCGAGTAACCATTCACTCTTGAGGGGGGAAAGTGGCTCCATTCGTGCCCGTTATGATCTCGGGTTTGTGCGATGTAAATAATCTGGAGTCGTGACCTTGTGTGTCACGCTTTCTCTCACTACCCTCGTTCTACCCCATTCCATCTCGTTCTCGTATTCTCGTATGTTCGATATGACCCGACCCAACATGTGTTCTGACGTACTGTATGACTCGGTCGCGTCTATCCCTGTCTCGTTTGTTCTAGTACATGACTCAAATCTCGTAGTACTTAAAGACCGCTTGTAAGCCCCTGGAGCCTTAAGCTCGACCTACTGTGCTCAACCACAGTAGCTTTCCGAATACGACTCCTTTGGCTTCACGAATCCCGAACGATTCCCTCTCGTCTTGTGCATCATCGCTCCGCCGTCCGTTGTCGGCAATCGCCTTTGAACTTTCGAATTCCGAACGAACACCGAATCCGGACTCGAACGATACCCCTTACTGCGCGTAACATTGTATGAATAGCAATCAATGGAGCCACGGTTAATTCATGACACTCTTGGGGCTTTGGAACGGTGAAGAGGACGACCGAGAACTGTGCTGTATATTATGTTACGACGAGTACATACGAAAATTACGCCGTTATACACAAACGAGAAGCCAGGGAAAAGGACGGCGTTAGTATTTATCAGACAGCTCGGAACAGAAGTAGGAGCACCTCAATCGAAAATCCTAATCTCGGTCTTTTGGAGGTGGGGGAGGGGGCGTACCCTCATTCATCGGTAAGCCCGACGCATCTGCCCGCGCTATACCAACCCTCTGCAATTCCACGGGCGGTACACGCCTAGCGTTCTCCCATCCAATACCATCACTGTCACTGTCACCACCCTCCTCTTCTTGTCCGTCATCATCATCTTCTTCCAAGAACGAGTGTGCTGGCGGGCCATCATCTTCTGAGAGGCGGACGGCGCCTTCTTGGCGTGTCCACGTTTTCAGTCTGGAAATCGTGCGACCCTGCCGCGTAAGAAAAGTGTGCTACACTGGGGCTACACTGCACGCACTGATGCGCGACG
Organism: Lactarius vividus; assembly: GCA_021527035.1. Classification (NCBI taxonomy): domain Eukaryota; kingdom Fungi; phylum Basidiomycota; class Agaricomycetes; order Russulales; family Russulaceae; genus Lactarius; species Lactarius vividus. The sequence continues at coordinate 6,641 of JAKELG010000519.1, forward strand.
ACCGTCCTGAGCATTTCAGACCGACGCCATATTACAAAAAGCAGGCAGGCGGTCGCCGTGGTGCAAAGGAATAGGAACGGGAACGAGCCGATCGGCTGCGGTTTTGGCGCGGGGCGTGCCTCTGGAAACTTCAGGTTAGCTGTAGGTGGCCCTTGTAACGAGTCTGACCTCCAGGGGGAAGAGAAGGTGCCATATTGTGAGACACGCGTGGGTGCGATCGTGTTGTGTGACGGTCTGCGACTGCGAGTTCTCTCGGTCCGACCTCGGATGACAAACGGCCCGCCTTATGCCGGAGCATTACCTAATTTAATTTTCTTGGTTTTTTCTCCAACCATCGCATCGCCACTTACCTTACCGTGACTGACAGGCATACCTTTTTTCTTGGGGCGCGTAAGTACCACCGACGATGGAAGAGTAAAATTTCTGGAGAGCACCCCAGCATGACTATCGGTCTCGAACTGTGAGTGCCACTTGTACAAGGCGACCATAGGCCCAGCCTCTACGAGATGAGAAATTTTTCATCAGTTATCCCTGTCTTAAGACTCGTGTCGACAATGAATCTTTCTGATTCCTCAGCCTTTCGTCGTCCCTGTCAAGTACTGACCTTGTCTTCATGGCAGGTTCTTTTTTGGTAGGCTGCTTTGGCTCGGATCGTTCTTTCGGTGCAATGTAGCCTTAATGTCTCCTCATCTTCTGTGTGAGTCGTGTCCTCTTTTTTGTAGACGTCGGCATGTCTCACTGCGCCCTTTTCTTTACAAACAGTATTAGCTCCCAAGTGTAGCCCGGCGTGCCACCCTGAAGGCTGATCCAATGGTCGTATCACACCTATACTGTCTCCCTCTACTGTATTACCTACTCACGCTGAGGATATGGGATGCTGTACTGTCGAGTGTCGGCGACAGGGTGACCATGACCATCCAATTGTCGCTACAAACGAGTGGCACATTATTTTCATATTGGAGTGATCGTGATTGTGCCAGCATTTCGAGATATGACAATCAATATATTTTTCAACTCCATTGACGTGTGCCTCAGAATACGTAGTGGAATATGCGGCACTACCGATTACAGTAAACTGAACAGAGATTGGATTGTTTTTACTAAAGCACCTGCCACCTCGTTTATATACCGTGTTATGCACGAAGACACAGGACGGTCTCTAAAGATACAATACAAGTACGAACGAAAAAGCGTGTGTGGCGAGTTGGCCATCTGGTTGATGCTACCGACAACCAAAGACAGGGTGGTCGTAACCCCGATTGGCATTTGTAGTTAACTTACAGTACCGTACATCATAGAAACTGTATTTCCTAGCAAATGTTTTTCAGTCCCAGTCGAAAAGCGGGGTTCCTGTACCTCGGCATGGAGTGGTCTCCCATTATACAGTGCGGTGCTGGCAGCCGTTCACAGAAGCCAGTCAGCAAGGCGGGATGAGGGTTTTTCGCACAGGATAGATAGCATAACACTCTGTCCTCGAGAGAGCGGTAGCTTGAGGTTGGAAATACGAATGAACCGGACATTACGGATGACATACACTGGCAGTAACTTGGGGCTATGTACAGACTCAGACGCGGGAGGCCTTGGGCTGAGAAACAACTTGCAATCAGGACAGGCACAGATAACAATGGCAGCTACTGTAACGTTATCTAAAGACAAATGCAGGTGCGATGTCACGCACCCTGTCAATGGCGGAGAAAGGACTCGGGAACGTGGAGCTCCCTCACTGCAGCTTCCAGAATTGCCTTTATGTTTTATGTCCCGACATTATGAATTGGACAAGACACGGTCAGCCATTCTCCGGTAAGGTACGTACGGTGCCGCAGGGTCGAGCGAGCTAGGGACAGCTACGTGGGAGGATGAACATGCAGCTGCTGCTGTGCAAGAACTTAAATTTGAGGATCGAGCGCCTGCTGCGTCGGGTGTCGGAAGGAGACCTGATGGGGGAACGGCGTATGCTCCACGGGGCTTTGAAACACATACAATAGCAAAGCAGCCCAAAAAAAGCCGTGCTAGGAGCATTCGGTAAGTTGACACCTGGCCTAGAGACCATTGACTACTGTACATTCCAAGGCACATCTTTTCGACCCTGCAGTGCGATGTGCACGGTCGGGTCTCCTGTGAAGGGAAGATGTACGACACGACTCCGTCACGAGGACTGGGAGATCTCGAGGCCCATTTAAGTTTGACTGGGGCAGCGCTTACCGGTAACCTTGCATGCTGGTGCCATCATTGGTTCGTTCAAGCAATCCCTCTGACTTGCCCTCTGACTCTCTGAGTTTCCAACCCTGGACTAACCGTATTGAGTAGCGATTAATTTTACTGTACTCGACAAATGACAACAAAAGATAAGGTATTTGAAATACACTGGTCTCCACAGCAACCCATCGTACTCCAGACTTGCACTGGATACGGAGAAAGGGCCACGAAAGTCCTGACGAAAGTGCCCTTAGACACTGGAAAGGGTCTATTGCCTTTCATCTAATAGTCCAGCTCAAACCGCATCAGTGCCCGTGCTACATCTTTTCCCAAATCAAAGGTGGGAACATCCTTGACATCGGCTCTTCGCTCTTACAATTGGATTAGAAGTTGTCGACTTGAAATCTACGAATTTAGTTTAAACATTGCAGCAATTTCAAGCCCGACGATTCTGTGGACGATATGCTTTTGCCTGGTCCACGCCAATTTGGACCCCCGAACCCCGAACCAACGTTCTTGTGTTGACCTGCACTCAGTTGCAAGAAAAGGCTCCAACAGTGGTCTTTTGGTTTCTACATTTATCGTGCGCACTCAAGCCCCGGGTGTGATATTCTAAAGCGGGAGGCAACTGTGCTGTGGGTGGGAAAACGTTTGTGAGTCCGCCATTGCCAAAATTGTACCAGACTCAAATGATCCAGGCACTAAGTTACAGCACCCGGGTAGCGTGCACGATCGATGCGAATGGTTCCGCGTCTATGACCGACCTTACATAAATAATTGGCCACACCCAGAGTTGCATGTTAAAGCATCACACCCAAGACCACACCAAGTACACATCGCCGTTCTCTTTTTCCACTCTGCATCGGACCCGCCAGTTCGCGTGGACAGCATCATGTCTGGTTCGGTTCCGCCGCCGCCACCACCTCCAGGTTTTACCCGAAACCACGCCTCGGTGCTCGGCCCAGGAATTGCAGGCTTATTCATCCAAGGGATAGAATCCGGACTCGTCTTTGCCCAATTCTCTCAGTGGTTCTACGCGCGTGACCGCAGCGAGAGCACCCTTCTTTCCATCATCGTCATATTTGTGACCGTAGTTGGACTGTACGTTTCCGCCAGACTTTGAACTGCTTGGTCTTATTGTCGTTTATAAAGTGCGCAGTCTGGGATATCGTTCGCATCTGCATGGGGTAAGTACGTACAGGAGTTTGGGAAATTCGTACGTGTGCCTTTCTCTTGCTTTCTACTTCTGTGACCTACTTCTAATGCACAAGTTACGCCTCAGCCGTGCCCGGACTGGGGAGATTACGTTCACACAATCCCAGTGCGTGAAGAATCTCTTGTCTCAGGGCTTAATCCCGTTTGTATCCTAATCGTGTTTGCAGACCCTGGTTATATCGGTTCCCGTTCAAGCTTTGATGATTCGACGCTGCTATTACGTTCGTAATCAATCACATCGCGTAACCCCTCCCATTTGACCAGAACAACCAGCTTGTGGGCAAGAACATGTTCATCATCGTTAGTAGCTCCGCTTGCGATAGGGTGTGCGCTGAACCCGTTCATTACTCAGACTCCGCTCGTGTTACTTCTAATGGCGTCAATAACCATGTCACTGTGGGCAATAGTTTTAATCGTTCACTTTTTGACCGTTGTCCCGGCGAAGAACCCCCTTCCCTCGCTCAAAGCGCTTGGCGTATCTTGGCCTTGTAAGCACTCGACCCGCCCCTAGAGAAAGTTTCTCTGAAACATCTACAGATCTGATGTCTGTCGTACTCCCTTCAGGTAAGTCTGTCATCGCTCATAAATGCTGCACATACCCGACCCCTCTCAGTGCTCGATCTCATTCTTACTGGCATCTGTGCGTCCTCCGTGCTTCCCGTGACATTGACTCATGTACTCATTCGTCATGCCAAGTGCTTTACTACCTCTCCCAAACGATGAAGCGGGTGTATGCCGCCCACATACGCAAGGTATGTCTCATGTGTTCATGGTGGATGCGTGCTCAGCGTCTGTTGGGAACTACAGCAAATCTCTCGCTTCGCGAATATCATATGGCAATCTGCAGTACCACCGACTCTCTGTGCCATCTGCGTGTCCGTATTCTATATTCGTTTCACGATTGCGAGTCAAGTGAGCGCCTCCCCTTTCTACCCTTGCTCAGGACTCTTTTTGGCGTCTTTTTTCGTGGGAGCTCACTGAAGCAACGGATGCTAAGCGCTGACCACCGGCTTGTTCTTAGAAAAAATTGCAGTTCTGGCTGACGGTTACCCATGCGATGATCGGGAAGCTCTACGTTCTTTCGCTGTTTTACATGATGTACGTCACTTTGATCTCGCTTGCGTCGTGATCCTCGTGGGTTCACACCGTTTCGGGCGTCGTCTCTAGCAACGCCAAGCAACCTCTGCAACCAGACGAGCGACCTACAACGTTCATGTCGACGCTCACGGTGCCAGCAGAGGCCATGTACACAGTCACGCGATCCGCCCGAGGTGGGGACGTTGCGTTCAGCGAACAACCCACGGGGTGTGAGCAGGCGAGGACCGTAGATTCTGCCGTGTAGTCGAAAATCTCCATTTTCAACCCTTTCAGACCCCTCATTCATTCATTTTTTTTTTTGTTGCTGTACAGCTGTACAGCAGGCATAGCTCAAGGACACTTAGCCAAATTCGTAATAACCTGTCGCATTCATTCCTTTTCTTCATACACTCCCTTCGCGTCGTTCTGTTGCTGTAACTTAGAAGTTAGTACTCAAAGATAAGGATAAGCGCGTGTCATTTCACGCCAAGCCGATTATACTTGCCAGTGGGCGCCCCTTCAAGGTGTTCATCTGCACCAGCCATTTCCCACATATCTCCTTGCGTAGACTTCACGAAGCGTCTGATTGTGGTGTCTGGTAGTGCCACGTTCACGTCGAAACTCAAGTTTTAATACTTTAATATCAAGACCAATAATTGAGAGTTTTGCAGAACGGTTCACATCAGGCGTATCTACGCTGTGCCAGTACTAGTAGTACTGCAACATCTGGGATGCTCCAGTGGCCTTGGCCTGAGACCCGACTCGAGCCACTATGCTGGACCCTTCCAAGGCCACTAATCTTGTTCAGAGGGAGATTACCAACCTTGCCGGTGGTCTAGTTCTGTATCGATCCCGGTGCGCATGCCTTGCCCTTGACCATGTCTATTGATATTTGTTCACGGTTTCCTTTCAGGTCCGGGTCATCTCCAACTTCCAAGTATATCAACAACTCGAACGCCAAGGTCATTGGGTTTATGAAATTACACCTCTCCCTGTTACAGTACGTTCAGAGTCGGTGCTTTGTTTATCGTCGTCTTGAAAACTCAAAAATGCCAAGGCGGAAGAATCCATTTACTAGAGGCGCTTGCTTAGTCCTTCCTGGCAACTTGGTCGTCGGAATCTCATCTCTTCCGAGGTTTCTACTGTTATGTTCAAGTTGACATGCACTCTATTGCTTTGCTAGTGATGATTTCCAGCGGCTTTATCTTTCTAGGACCACTGGCAGGACTGGGACTCACATAGGCTTGCACATAGGTTTAACAAGGCTCCGGTTTATGACGTCCAAATGCGGGACTGTTCTAACTTCTAAAAGGTATGATTGCCGAATTTGCACCAGGCCAAATGTTCCTCCGGGCGCTAGCGCCACCTTGCATTTTTTTTTTTTTTAAAATTCAGCCACCTTGCAGACCGACGCGAATGGCTGAGTCCGCGAGTCAGCGTCTACAACCGACCTCAACTAGTTGGTCGCACTGGCATGTTCTCGCATCACAGCATTTAAACCTTTAGTACCCCAACCCAGCATCTTCGTTCCCTCTCTCTTACCGTCTCTCAGTCAAATCCGCCAGTTCGCAGGGACAGCATCATGTCCGGTTCGGTTCCACCAACGCAGTCCCAGACCTCAGTGCTCGGCCCAGGCATCGTAGGCCTATTCATCCAGGGCATAGGGGCTGGTCTAGTTTTTGCCCAGTTCTCTCAGTGGTTCTATGGGTCTGACCGCAGAGAGAGCTCACTGTTATCCGCCGTTATCGTGTTTGTGACCGTGGTCGGACTGTATGCTTCTTCCAAACTTTTTGACCATGTCACCTCATTATTTATTCCCGTTTATGAAGTGCGCAGTCCGGACTATCCTTTGCATCTGCTTGGTTTAAGTACGTACAACAGTTTGGGGTGTTCGTATGTGTCTCTTTTTTCTCGTTTTCTGCGTCAGTAACACACTTTAATGCCTGAGTTGCACCTCAGCCGCTCCCAATTTGGGAAGATATCGTTCAGCCAATACCGGTGCGTGGAAAATCCCATTTGTTCCACGGTTCCTAATCCCGTCTGCAGAACCTGGTCATATCGGTCCCCGTCCAAGCTCTAATGATCCGACGCTGCTATTACGTTCGTCGCCAACTACATCGCACAGTCCCTCTCATTTAACTAGAACAACCAGCTTGTGGGAAAGAACATGTTCATCATCGTCAGTAGCTCTACCCGCGATAGAGAGTGCGCTGAACCCGTCCATTACTCAGACCCCGCTCCTGTTACTTTTAGTAGCCTCGACAGTCATGACGCTATGGACAATAGTTTCGATCATTAAATTTGTGATCACCATCAAAACGACAGGCATCCTTGTTAAGCCCCAAATAATTGGTGTATCTTCAAGTTGGCCTTGTAAGTACTCAACCAGTTCCTAGAGAAACCTTTATGGAAACATTTACAGTCTTAATGTCTCTCCTTCTCCCATCTGGTAAGTCTGCCGTCTTTCACAACATACTACAAGCATCCAACCTTTCTCAGTCCTCGACGTCACTCTTACTATCCTCTGTACGTCGTCCGCACCTCTTGTGACATTCGCTTCACGTGTTTAATTATCACGCCAAGTGCTTCACTATCTCACCCGAACGATGAAGCAAGTTTATGCTGCCCACACACGTAAGGTGTGTCTCGCGTGCTTATGACATGCTTGATGAGTATACTCAACTCTGTCGGGAAACGTAGCGAATCTCTCGTCTGGTGAACATCGTATGGAGATCTGCACTGCCACCGACCCTCTGCGCCATCTGCATAACCGTACTATATATCCAATACACGGCCGCGCCTCAGGTGAGCGTCCCATTTCTGCCTCCTTTCAGGGTCCTTTTGGCACCTTATTCATCGGAGCGACGAGTGCTGAGTACCGGCTTCCCGTCTTCAGAGTGAGTCGCCCCCCTGGCTTCCGGTTATTCAGGCGATGATCGGGAAGCTCTACATTCTTTCGCTCCTTTACATGGTGTGCGTTGCTTCGATCTCTCCTGCGTCTCGGTGATTCACCCCCATTTCTGCCATCGTATCTAGCAACGCTCAACCTCTACAACCAAGTGAGCAACCTACAACGTTCGTATCGACGTTCACAGTTCCTGCCGAGGTTATGTATACACGTACACGGGATCCCCGAGGAGACATTGCGTGCGGTGAGAGTATCGAGGAGCATGGGCAAGCAAGAACCGTAACCTTTGCCGCGTAGTAAAAAGTCACTGTTTTCAGTTCCTTTTTCTTCTTTGCATCACTATATAGAAGACCCAGGAGAAGACCCGAACCCAGGATGCTCGGTCGTATCCCTAATAAGTACGCATCCTCCCAGACTCAAGCATACTATAGTCGCCTTGACCTTGACCTTGACAACGCCATTCTCAACGCTTGGAGTCTACATGACTTCCTCCCGCTGATGCATCTCGACTTTTTTTTTGACATGCAATATATTAGGGAGCGAAGGATAGTGACTAGGTTACCTAACAACCCTACCTAACGCGCTGATGGGAACCTCGGAGGCTCGAAAACGGGTAAAAATGTATTGACGCACACCCAGGGGATGGGTACCAGTGTGGGGTTCAAGTGATTCTGGGCTACCTAGTAGAACTACTACCCACTAAAAACCTACGTTCCAATTCATCCAATTTCAGGTGTTATTTACGATGTTTATGTAATATTTTTCTCGCAGCCGTTGTTTCTTCTTCGAACTCCGAATAATTACTGTTGATTACTTTGAACCATTTGTTCTCTACTTCTCTTTCCATGTGTATCTTGCCGTTCAGTACTCTTTCTCAGTCCCCAGCCTTTCCTTTGTGTACCTTCTAAGCCCTCCAGTGAGACAAACGATAGCTTGTCCCTTCCGACATCGTCTTCTACGCCTTCCCCAACATCCTCTCAATATCCTCTCAACAACACTATCGTCAACTAACAAGCCCATCTAAGATCATCACCAACCCGTAATAGCTTCCTTCTCGTGCTTTTTGCTTCAATTTTCCCTTGTCTTTCTCTTTTTTTTAAAAAAAAAAATCCGTTGTTGTGCGCCTGAGGGGCATATTACCCTATATAGCACTACACTTTTGATATTCTACGCGTTCCTCTTGTCTTTCTCTAATTATTCGTCGTTCGTAGAAAAATTTGCTAAAAACGTAGACAAAAAAGCCCGCCGAATTTACAGAAGATGCTCAAGTCATTTTACAGGTACTGTTAGCGAGTGCGAAACCCATGTCGTCGCCTTTTCGGGTTGGCTGTCTACCCTACCCATCATATTATCGCTTGCCTTGGGCCTGCATTGTCACTAGGTCGGTACACTGGCTTCCGCAAGCTTCCTAATCCTTTGTCTTTAGCTTTAACTATCGACCAAGGACAAGCTGGAATTTCGCCTCGAACGATGTGGCATTACTAGGCATATTACCGTGGACTGCTTCGTGACATCTACGCGAGGAAAATATTACTGGTATGTGGGGGGAGGATGTAAAGGGATGTATTCGGCGTGGCGTCTGGTGAAGTGCGTTTATCGTATAATAGCCCCGGTCACGCATGAGGGGAGTGTGTGCTGTAGCGAGTAATAGATGTCGACCCGTGGGGGAGAGTAGATAGAGTAGGAGAGATGATGATGGGAAAACACGGGGACACACGTGGACATGGATGCAGACAGAGACCATTAACACAGAAGTGAGAACAGGCGTGATTTCTATTTTCCGGTGATCAATCATAGACTATGTACGTGTGTTTAGTAATCGAATGCTATGTATCGTTCTGAGCTCAGTGAGGAGTGTGAAGGATTGAAGGAAGTAATGAATGTTGCAGGGTATGACCAAGCGTCCTGGGTTCGGGTCTTTAATGCAAGACGAAAAAAAGAAACTGTAGGAAGTTGAGAAACGGAACCCATGGACAGCGTTGACTACACGGCAAATCCTGTGGTCCTTACCGGCCCGCGCTCCACGACAATTTCACTAAGTACAATATCTCCCCCTCGGGCGTCCAGCGTACGAGCATACATAATCTCCATTGGTACAGTGAGCGTCGATATGGCTGTCGTAGGTTGCCCATTTGGCCCTAGGGGTTGAGCATTGCTAGGCACGACGTCAGAAAAAGTGGTGAGCCACCGGGATGCAGGTGAGATCGAAGGGGCGCACATCATATAAAACAGTGATAGAACGTAGAGCTTCCCGACCATCGACTGTATAACTGGCATCCAGGACGCCGAGGTTTTCTGAAGACAGAAAGCAAGTGGTCAGCATCAGTCGCTCCAATGAACTCCCACGAACAAGACATCCCGAACAGGAGCATAAATGAGGGGTACTCACATCAGGTGCGGTCGCGAAACGGAGATAGATTGCGGACACGCAGATTGCGGACAGAGTCGGTGGTAGCGCAGATTGCCACACGATGTTCGCAAGACGAAAGATTCGCTATGGTTCCCAACAGAAGCTGAGCACATGCAACGGGGACCCCACATAAACACATGAGACGCACCCTGCGTTTATGGACAGCATACACTTGCTTCACCGTTCGGGTGAGGTAGTAAAGCACTTCGTGTGGTAAATTTAAGTACCAAAAGACAATGTCACAAGAAGCACGAAAGACGCACAGATGCCAGTAAGAGTGAGATCAAGGACTGAGAGAGAGGTCAGGTGTTTGCGGTATGTTATAAAGGGTAGCAGACTTACCCGAGGGGAGAAGGATAGACATCAGATCTAAAAATGTTTTAAAGAGGTGCCTTTAGGAATAGAATGGGTGCTCACAAGGCCAAGATATTCCGGCCAGTTTCTGCAAGCAAGCAGGGTCACTCGACGCAAGACCCGATGCGAGAAGAGCCACATAGCGAAAGGCTAAAACTGTTGACCATAGTGACATGGCCACTGAGGCCACTAGAAGTAACACGAGCAGCGTCTGAGTAAGAAAAAGTTTAGCGTACACTTAGTGATGGGCAGAGTCACTGACGGTGATGGACATGTTCTGGTTCACGAGCTAGTTGTTCTAGTCAGATAGGAGGTGTCATGCGATGTGGTTGAGAACGGACGTAATAACAGCGTCGAATCATCAAAGCTTGGACGGGAACGGATATGGCCGTGGTCTGCAAACAGGATGAGGAGCTATGGGAGGAGAGTGATTGTCCACACACCGGGATTAGCTGGACGTAGTCACCCCAGTACTCGATCGGCTGGATTGCGGCTTAGGTATCAGAGGTGTAACACTGATGGAGCAAGCGAGATAAAGGCGACACGTACCAACATCCCAAAGTGCTGTACGTACTTAGACCAAGCAGATGCGAAGCAAATCCCGGACTGTGCACTTCGTGAATGGCATAGACAGTCAGGTCACGCAATTCAAAGTCTGGAAGACACATACAGTCCAACTACGGTCACAAATACGACGACGGTGGATAAGACGGAGCTCTCGCTACGGTCAACCGTGGCGAACCATTGAGAGAACTGGGCGATGACGAGACCGGATTCTATCCCCTGAATGAATAAGCCTGCAATGCCTGGACCGAGTACCGAGGCTTGACTCTGCGCAAAACCCGGGGGTGGCGGTGGCGGTGGTAACTGTGTTGGTGGAGCCGAACCGGACATAATGCTGTCCCCGCAAACTGGCAGGTCCAACGCAAAGATAGGAAGAGGAGGGAAGATGCAAGTTTGGGCTGCAATGCGACTCTGACATGCACCAACTATTTAGGGTCAACTGTTAGACGCGCTATCGCGGACTCAGCCTTTCGCGTCGATCCCAAGGTCGAAAACGGCTAACCTGAATCTACACATACCGCATAATAGGTGGTTCCTGGAGGATCTGGTGCGTTTGTATAACTTATTTCGGGCCCGGGCAATCGCTGACGCACAAACATTTTTTTCTTCCGGCACCTCATCGCATAGTTGGCTCCGCTTTCTGGTGACTCACGAGCCTTGAGCTTGAACTTGAGGCTCGGGCCCCTTTCTTTGAGTTAGTCTCGGCCCCAACGTCGCTTGGAAACCCGACAATCCAGTACGTAGCTTTGCAACGGATGTAGATCAGATCAACCTGGAAGAGAGAAAGGTTCCGAAGGCCATGAGGGGCGAGATCCGGTACCTTGGCCCCTATTCAATCGTCCGTCTTGAAATCCTTGAAATTTTTACAGACAAAATTTTGGGGGTTTCAAGCTTGGTTTCAAGAAGAACAGAGCGCCGGTAACCTGACTGTGCAAATCAAAGTATAAATTACGGGCGCTGGTGGCCCGAGCTGGAGTAGGAGCTGGACTAACTAAGGGACCGACGTCGAAGAACTTACTATGAATCCAAGTATGAATCCAGCGTTTCTGATGTGCAAAAAAAAAAATGCATTTCTCCTCGTATCTCGTGTGCGTGTGGAACACATTGGCTCGGGAACGATAGATTGCTGCCAGCGTAACTTGAAGTTCAAGTTGCAAGAATTGTGCAGCATATCGTTGATTACACAATATGTGAGATAAAACCCGCTCAGGCACAAATCCTTCGGACACATATGTGGTACTTACCCAGTAAGTTAGTTGCGTCTGCCCTAAATTAGCTGGTTGCATGCTCACTGCATTACATTTGAACCTCTACTGTACCCCCACACTTTCGTTTCCTCCCTCTTACCATCTCTCCATCTGACCAGCTCAAGTCCAGCTGGTTCGCAGAGACAGCATTATGACGCAGCTCCCACCACCACCATCCTTGGGTCTCGAACAGAGTCAAGCCTCCGTGCCTATTCGTCCAGGGAATAGAAACCGGGCTTGTCCTCGTCCAGTTCTCTCAGCATTTCTCCATACCTGAGCGCAGCGAGAGCTCCGTTTCATCTGCCGTCGTCATATCTGTGAGTGTGGTTGGGCTGTACGCTTCTTCCGCACACTCTAACTGTTAACTGCATGGCTTCATTATTTGTTTCCATTCATGAAGTACGCAGTCCGGGATATGCTTTACATCTCCATGGTGTAACTACATACAGCAATTTGGGATGTTCGTTCGTCTCACTTTTCTCTTGTTTGCTGCACCGGTGACGTGCGTCTAACGCTTGAGTTGCACTTCAGCTGCTCCCGGTCCGGAAGATTGTGTTCACCGGATACCAGTGTGTGGGGTATATCCCCCTTGTTTCATAGTTCCTAATCCCGCCGCAGATCCTGGTTACATCGGTTCCTGTTCAAGCTTTGATGATCCAATGCTGCTATTACGTTTGTCCTCAACTACATCCCATAGTCCTTCCCATTTGACTAAACCAATCAGCTTGTGGGAAAGAACATGTTCATCACCGTTAGTAAGTCTGCCCATCACTGAGAGTACGCTGAACTGTCTCCTATTCAGATACTGCTCGTGTTACTTCTGGTGGCCTCGGTGGTCATGTCACTGGTCAATAGTGTTGACCTTTCGTTTCTACACCACTGTCGTTGCGAAGGACTTCTCTTTCTCCAGATAGCTGGCGTATATTGACCTTGTAAGCACTCAACCCGTTCCTAGAGAAAGCCCTTTTGGAAACATTTATAGACTAGATGTCTGTCTTCTCCCTTCGGGTATGTTTGCTATCACTCATATACTGCAAACGTGCGACCTTTCTCAGTTCTCTACCTCACTCTTACTGGCATCTGTGCCTCATCTGTGATCTTCTCGTGACATTGGCTTCGCGTGCTTATCCATCGTGCCAAATGCCGCTGCTTAGGATTCTTTCAGCCCGGATGCCGACTTTCTAGCAGATGATCGGAAAGCTCTATGTTCTTTCGCTATTCTACATGATGTACGTCGCCTCAATATCTCCCGCATTTGGGTGGTTCACACCATTTCTGGCGTCGTAATTAGCAATGCCCGGGCCCCTAGGACCGGGCGAGCGGCTTACAACCATTTACGCGTGACCCCCGAGGGGAATACACCCCGTACGGTGATGATGCGGTGGAGCGTGGAACTGCAAGGACCGTCTACTTTGCTGTATAAGTGAACCGACGCAGTCTCCGTTTTTCAAACCTTTATAATTTAATTTTTCCTTTCGACTTCCCAGTCTTCGCATTATTATACAGAAGGCCCCGAAACTGAGAGCATTGCCACAGCAGTAGCAGTTTGACGGGGCGCAATCCTTGCACGAAGGCTAGATTGGCGCTGTATAGGACGACAGGACGCAAGCATTGAAGAAGTGTGGGTTCCAATGCTTGAATGAGGTAGTACTAGTGCCAAGGTGCAAAGCTGTAGGACTTGAAGAGAGACACGGACGAAACGTTGATATGAAGCTGAGCGGACTTGGAGCAAGCGTAGGCTAAACCCTCACTGCAACTAGGTCGACAGATACTAGAAGAAGTGGCATGAGGCACGTGAAATCGTCGTGAATGCTTAGATACTGAATTGAAGGTAGTTGCAGTATTTGCATTGTGAGGGGCTAAACAAGGTGAACATGAACCCGTGTTAACGCCCGTGCCAGACTTGGCCCGGCGGTGCCAGAGTACGTATACAGTACCTTGGGGAGTAAGTTACGCATGTATGACACCTTCCCGGAGACCAATGATTATTCCCATTGGCAGGTACGTATTTCCACCCCTAATTGCAGGTTCCCTCAGCCTGAGAAAAATCGTTGTGGTGTGAGCGCTCGGACCCGGCTCGGGCCTCTCTAAACAAGCTCGTCAATGGGAGACATGCGGCATAACGGCTTGGTTGACTAGGAAATCTTGAGGCCCATTTTAGCTTAGCTGCAACCTTGGATGGAGACTAGATCCGATAATTTCATCGAGACGACCAATCACTCTGACGCGGAATTTCTCAGTCCCGAACGGGGGTGTAAAAAGGTCACTACATATTACTCAACAATGACAAAGGTGTAAATTGAATTGAAATACGCTGCACTTACCAAAATGCAATTCTCACGTCACAAGTGCCCTACTACCGGAACCTCAGGCTACTGCCAGTGTTTTGAAGGGTTCCACACTTGAATGAGCAAACATTGACGGCCCAGTTGTCGTCACAGTTCTCCTGATTGGACCTGATTCGTGGTGTTTGACGTCGTCAGTCCAGCTCAAGTTGCCAACAAATCAGCGCCTGTCGGCTAGTAAGTTGTCTTCGTCATCGTCCCGGAACCACCCAAATGTCGTCTGCATACGATTTCAAGACTTCAAAGCGGACGATTGTGCAGTATTCAGATCTCGATCCTTCACGGCGACTTGGTCTTCGGAACCTTTTTGCTGCCTCGGGCCCTATGTTGACCTACACTCTGAATTAGTTGCAAAAAAAGAGCTTTTCTAGTGAACCTTTTGATTTACCAAGCGACTTTATCATGCTAGGACCAAGACTGGGACTTGAAAAAATTACTCTCAGGGCTCCGGTCGTGACATCCTAAAGCGGGGTGAGAAAAGGAAGTTTGTGAATTGGCCGTTGACACGTTGACAGCCAAAATTGCACCAGGCCCAAATGCCTCAGCCCCCAGATACTACCTTGCATCCGCTGGTACATCTACCCGTTCTAACAATTACGAATGACTGAGTACCACGACTTGGCATGACTGACGGTACTAATAAAGAATTGGCTGTGGGATTGGAACCCTCTACCTCAAACTCGCATCTTTGTTCGTTCCTATTATCTCTGCGTTGGACCAGCCAGTTTGCAGTTTTCGGGGGCCGCATTATGTCCAATTCGGTTCCACCAACGCAGCTCCCACCGCAGCCACCACCACCACCACCCCCGGGTTTTACGCAGAGTCAAGCCTCGGTACTTGGTCCTGGCATCGCGGGCTTATTCATTCAGGGGATAGAGTCTGGTCTCGTCATTACCCAGTTCTCTCAGTGGTTCGCCGCACTTGATCGCAGCGAGAGCTCTGTTATAACTACCGTCGTCATATTTGTGACCGTAGTTGGACTGTACGTGCCTTCCGGACTTTAAATTGCATGGTCTGATTGTCTGTGACCGCTTACGAAGTGCCCAATCCGGGATATCCTTTGCATCTGCTTGGTCCAAGTATGTGAAACATTTCGGGATGTTTGTACGTGTAGCTTTTCTGCCGCTTCCTGCGTCAGTGATACGCCTCTAATGCTTGACTGGCGCCTCAGCTGCTCCCAGCCTGGGAGGATAACGTTCACTCAATCCCAGTGCGTGGGGGGTCCCTCTTGTCTTATATCTCCTAATCCTGTCGCAGACCCTGGTCATAGCTGTTCCTGTTCAAGCTTTGATGATTCGACGCTGCTATTACGTTCGTTCTCAACCACATCTCATAGTCCCTCCTACTTGACTAAACCGACCAGCTTGTGGGCAAGAACATGTTCATCACTGCGAGTAGCTCTACCCACCACTGAGACTACGCTGAACTGTTTCTTACTCAGACTCCGCTTGTGTTACTTCTAGTAGGCTCAATAGCCATGACACTATGGTCGATAGTTTCGATTCTTCGTCTTTACACCATCATCGTGGCGAAGAACCCCCTTATATTACTCCATGTAGTCGGCATATCTTGGCCTTGTAAGCACTCAATCCATTCCTAGAGAAAGCCCTTTTTAGAAATATTTACAGTCTTGATGTCTGTCCTTCTCCCTTCGGGCGAGTTTACCGTCGTTCATAATATACTGTAAACATCTAACCCTTCTCAGTCCTCGACCTCATTCTTTCTGGCATATGTGCGTCGTCCACGTCTCCCGTGACACTAGCTTCACGTGCTCATGGCCGAATTTATCACCTCAAGTGCTTCATTATCTCACTCGAACGATGAGGCAGGTTTATACTCCCCATACACGTAGGGTATGTCTCGTCTGTTTATAGAAAACGGCTGTGGTGTATACTCAGCCTGTTTCCGTCGGGAACTACAGCGGATCTCTCGTCTCGTGAACATCGTTTGGCAATCTGCAACTGCCACCGACTCTCTGCGCCGTCTGCTTGTCCGCACTCTATATCCAATATGCGACCTCGCCTCAGGTAAGTGCCTATTTCTGCCCCTCTTCAGGATTTTCTGGTGTCTTGTCCGTGGGAGCTCACTGGAGCAACGGACGCTGACAACCCTCTTCCTTGTTCTCAGAAACGATTGCAACTCTGGATGCCGGTTATCCAGCAAATGATCGGAAAGCTCTACGTACTTTCGCTATTTTACATAATGTGCGTCACCTCGGTATTACCTGACTCGCACCATTTTGATGTCGTAACTAGCAAACGCTCGCCCCCTGAGACCGGACGAGCGACTTACAAACTATCATATCGACGCTCACTGTGCCAGCAGACTCCGTTTATACATTCACGCGGGAAGCCCGAGGGAGAGACGTTGACGTTCCGTGCAGTGATATTGCGGCGGAGCGTGGAACGGCAAGGACCGTCGACTTTGCTGTATAGTCGACAGGGACCGTCTTTCACCATTCCTTTACATTGTTTTTTCTTCCCCCTTTCCATTTCTGTGAAGGCCCGAACCAAGGACACTTGGTCTTCATAACCTGCTCCATACACACTCCTTAGTGTCGCTCTGTTGCCGTATTTAGTATACGAAAAGCACAGTTACTAACTTACACGCCAAGTCGCGTAGTATG